>CAUYRT010061670.1:0-25837 GCA_963574885.1 Lepilemur ruficaudatus | reverse complement strand
TTTGTTCTTTTTGCTTAAGATTGCTTTGGCTATACGAGGTCTTTTCTGGTTCCATACAAAGTGAAGAATTATTTTTTCTAGTTCTGTAAAGAATGAAGGTGGTACTTTGATGGGGATTGCATTTATTCTGTAGATCACTTTAAGTAATATAGACATTTTAACAATATTGATTCTACCAATCGATGAACAAGGCAGATTTTTCCATCTTCTTACATCTTCTACAATTTCTTTTTTTAGTGTTTCATAATTCTCCTTGTATAAGTCTTTCGTATCTTTTGTTAAATTTACTCCTAGATATTTAATTTTTTGGAGGCTATAGTGAAAAGTATTGCCTCTTTGATTTGAGTTTCGTCTGCCAATATCTTGCCCCTCTTGTTCTGCTCCACAACTTCTTCCAGTGGAAGCTCTTGTAGGTTTTGGCACTTTTCCCTTGGAATTAAACCCAGTCTATGATTTTTTTTTTTCATCTAAAACTTTTCCTTCTTTCTGAGACAATCTGGCAGCTGGCATCTCTGGTCAGCCATCTTGTCTCTCCCCCTTTCATAAAAATGAATTCAAGACGGTTAAAAAACTTAAATGTAAGGCATGAAACCATAAAAATTCTAGAAGAAAATGTAGGGAAAATTCTTCTACATAACAGTCTAGGTGAAGAATTTATGACTAAGACCTTAGTGGCAATTGTAGCAATAACAAAAATAAATAAATGAGACTTGATTAAATTAAGAAACCATCTGAACAGCTAAGGAAATAATCGACAGAGCAAACAGACAACCTACAGAATGGGAGAAAATATTTCCAAACTACACATGTAATAAAAGGTTAATATCCAGAATCGACAAAGAACTCAAACAAATCAGCAAGCCAAAAACACACAACCCCATTAAATGTGGACAAAAGACATGAACAGAAGTTTTTCGAAAGAACATAGACAAATGGCCAAGAAACATGAAAAAATGCTCAACATCACTAATTATCAGGGAAATGCAAATTAAAACCACAATGAGATAATCAACTTTCTCCTGTTAGAATGGCTTTTATTAAAAGGTCCAAAAACAATAGATGCTAGCACAGATGCAGAGAGAAAGGAACACTTATACACTGTTGGTGGGACTGCAAATTAGTACAACTCCTATGGAAAACAGTGTGGAGATTTTTCAAAAAACTAAAAGTAGGCCTACTAGTCAATCCAGCAATCCCACTACTTTACCCAAAGGAAAAAGAGTCATTTTGTCCAAAAGATTCCTGCACTTGAATGTTTATTGCATCACAATTCACAATTGCAAAGATGTGGAATCAATCCAAGTACCCATCAGTTCATGAGTGGATTAATAAAATGTGGTATATGTATACCATGGACTACTATTCAGCCATAAAAAGGATGAATTAATGCCTTTTGTAGCCATTTGGATGGAACTGGAGACCATTACCCTAAGTGAAGTATCTCAAGAACAGAAAAACAAAAATCACATGTATTTTCTAATAAATTGGAAATAACATATGGGTACACAATTGAACATAAGGAAATAAAAGTCATTGGAAATCAAGCATGAGGGAGGGTGAGGAGGGTAGGGTCAGAAACCCACCTAATGGGTACAATAAACACTATTCAGGTGATGGGAACATTTATAGCCCTGACTCAAGCCATGTAACAAAAACATTTGCACCCCCTTAATATTTTGAAATAAAAAAGAATAAAGTGGGAATATTATTTCTCATGATTTGAACTTCAGACATTAAATGCAGCACCTTTTATGTTTTAGTAGCCCTTCATTAACATTTCCTTTCTGTGATCTTGGCTCCTATACTAGAAGCTAGAAACACCATATGCCCACCACTCGTTCCCCCAGTACTTGCAAGAACAGTGGGGTCTTCAGTGAGGTCCTGGATGAGCTAGATAACTATGTTCTCACTGTGATGTCCAGTGTTCATGTAGTAGCAGCAGTGTTCATACTATGTATATTGACTTTGTGGAGTGATTTTTGGCTATGGTTGTAGCTCTTGCCAAGTTTCTTTTATTCCTGACTGTTTAATGAGCCTACTTCCTGATGATTCTGTGATCTACCTGATGATTTTTTCAATGGATTTTAGTTTTGAGTAAATTGGCCTCTGTCATTTTCATTTACTTGCAACTAAGAACCCTGACTGATACAAGGTCATATTAAACATGAACTCCATTAAAATTTCATACCCATGACATGAAAAACCATTAAGCGAGGTCTATCCATCATCCTGTGGATATGCATTTGATATTTTTGAATCTAGACATAAAATGTATTAATTTGCTAGGGCTGCCATAACAAAATACCACAGAATGGGTGACTTACAGACAGAGATTTATTTTCTCACAGTTCTGGAGTCTAGAGCTCCAAGATCAAGGTGTCAGCAGGTGTTAGTTTCTTCTGAGGCCTCTTTCATTGGCTTGCAGATGGCTGCCTTCTCACTGTGTCCTCACGTGCTCATCTGTCGGTCTGTGTGGTTGCATGTCTATATCTGAACTTCCTATTCTTATAAGGACACCAGTCCCATTGGATTAGGATCCACCCTAAAGACCTCAGACCTTATTTCCAAATGCCATTATGTTCTGAGGTACTGGGGTTAGGACTTCAACATATAAATTTTGGGGGGAAACAATTAAAGTCATATTTTGGGGGGCATTGTTTCAACTGTGGAGTCTTGATTCTGCTGTCACCGCAGGCACTATCAATCTGGTTTTGTATTATTTGCAAATTTAACATGCATGCCTCCAATCCTGTGTCTACATCAGTGGTTTCAGGTTATTTTCTATGCAGGTGGGTGCAAGAGAAACCTATGATTCTTACACAGAAGGACAAGCAAAAGAGATAAAATTTGAACCAGTGGAAGCTGGAGCAGAGGTTCTACATCTAACGCTGAAAGGTCAAAATCAATGTTTCAGGGCATAGTTTGAGGACAATTGGTCTAAATTATTTGTGAATTGTTGAGTGGAGCCTGGTCCCAAATAGGGTCAATCACATGCCAATACAGACTGTTGTCTGGGCTGAGATTGAATTTCTAATGAGCAGTTTTAAAGTACAATTGCTCATATGCTACCATCCAGCATAAGTGTTTATCTTGCCTAATGTTACACTGAGAGCTTTTGTTCAATGCTTGGTTGAAATCCATGGCTCTTGAGTTCATAGTTGTGGTTCCCAGATTTAGCCGCAGGTAGAATCACCTGGAGAGCTTTAACAAAGCCCCAAACCTCCAATGTCCAGGTTGCACTCCACACCAGTATTTTTTATTTTTTTTAGAGGCAGGGTCTTTCTGTGTCACCCGGACTAGAGTGGAATAGTGTGATCATATCTCACTGTAACTTCAAACTCTCAGGCTCAAGCAATCGTCCTGCCTCAGCCTCTCGAGTAGCTGAGACTGCAGGCATGCACCACCATGCCTGGCTAATTTTTTAATTTTTGTAGAGATGGAGCCTCACCAGTTTTCTCAGGCTGGTCTTGAACTCTTGGCCTCAAGCAATTCTCCTGCTGAGACTTCCCAAAGTGCTGGGATTATAAACGTGAGCCACTGCACCCAGCAGGCATCAGTATTTTTTATGACTTCCGCAGATTATTCCAATGTGCAGCAAAGTTTGGGAATCATGGGTCTATAGCAATTCTCTGATTTACTATTCTCACACCTGATTAAACACACACACACACACAGTTCATTTGGTAACTCATGTGGACACCTACAGATTATCTGCATCATTAAATTCAACTATCTGTTTCAAAATTTATTTCAGAATTTATCAGAGGATCTATATTGGGCCAGCCTATGTGGAGTTTCTAGGATTCCCCTTTTCTCCAATATTTGAAAATCAGGATATCTCTTTGTGGCTTGAAATCTTGCAGACCCCCTTCTATTCTCCATGCATTATCAAAGTCTGCTGACTATATTTTTCCATCAATTTTACTGAAGTGTAATTTATATACAGCAAAATGCATGTTTTAACATATTTTTGATTTTTGATAAAATATATACATCCTTATAACCAGCACCCCAACTAAGACAGAAAATTTCTGTCACCTCAAGGGTTTCTTTATCCCTCTTTGTAGCTACCTCCCACCTGCAGCCTGAAGCAAACACTGATTGCTTTACATGACCACACATTATATCTGTCTTTTTACCATAATGCAGGATTCCATATGCCAGAGGTTGACAAGCATTTTCTCTAAAGGACCAGATGGAATCATACTGTACGCACTCTTTTGAGCCTGGCTTCTTTTGCTCAGCATGATGTATTTGAGATGCATTCTTGTTGTTCTGTGTGTCAGTAGTTCATTTCTTTATATTGTTAAGTAGCATTCCATTGTATGGCTATACACTTCGGGTTGATACATTCATCTGTTGATGGACATTTGTATTGTTTTCCACATTTTGGATGTTATGAATAATGCTACTGTGAACATTGGTGTATAAATCTTTGTCGAGTCATGTGTTTTCATTTTGCTTGAATAAAATACCTAGGATTGGGATTGTTAAACTTCATGGTAATGACATATGTTTAACTGAAATAAAGTGCCAAACTATTTCCAAAGTGCTCATAAACATTTACTCCCACCACCAGTGTATGGGAAACCCATATCATCACTTACACTTGGTATTTTCAGTCTTTTAAATTTAATCATTTTTAGGAGCTGGATGTGGTAGCTCAAGCCTATATTCCCAGCTACTCAGGAGGCTGGGGCAGGAAGATTGCTTGAGCCCAGGACTTTGAGACCAGTCTGAGCAACATAGTAAGACCCTCAACTCCAAAAAAAAAAATTTTAATTTAATCATTTTTTAGTCTAAGTCTGTACTGGTATTTCATTGTGTACATACATGTGTGTGTTTTAAGAGATGGGGGTCTCACCATGCTGTCCAGGCTGGTCTTGAATTCCTGGCCTCAAGTGATCCTTTTACCTCAGCCTCTCAAAGTGCTGAGGGATTACAGGGGTTGGCCACTGTGTCTGGCCTCATTGTGGTTTTCATTTGCCCTTCCTTAATAACTAACGATGTTAATCATCATTTCATGTGTTTATCAGTCATTCTGTATTTTATTTGGTAAAATGTCTATTCAAATAATTTCCCTGTTTTTAAAAAATTGAACATTTTTTAGATTATTGCAGATTTACATGCAGTTGTAAGAAATAATACAGAGAGAGCTCCAAGTTATAATACCTGTTACCCAGGTTTCACCAATGGTAACATCTTGCAAAACTACAGCACAAAATTGTAGAATCAAAATAAAGATATTGACATTGATACAGTTAAGATACAGAACATTTACATCACCATAAGGATCTCTTATATTGCCCTCACCCACTCCCTTCCTGATTTGCCCCCTGCTTAACTGCTGGCAACCACTATTCTCTTTTTCTTTTTCTATAATTTTATCATTTCAAAAATGTTATATAATAGAAGCATACAGTGTATGACGTTTTAGGATTGGCTTTTTTACTCAGCATAATTTTCTGGAGATTCATGCAGGTTGTTGCATATATCAATAGTTCATTCTTTTTTATTGCCGAGTAGTATTCCATGGTATGGCTGTACCACAGTTTGTATAGCCATTAACCTTTTCATTTTCATAACAGTGGTTTTAACAGCAGAAGATTTAAATTTTGACAAAGTTCATTTTATTATTTTCTTCATTTGTACTTTGTGTTTTATATGCCCTAAGTAATCTTTGCCTACCCCCAAACCACAAAGATTTTCACCTGTGTTTTGTTTAAGATTTATGGTTTTAACTTTTAAATTTAGTTTTATGATCCATTTTGAGCTTATTTTTGTGTGAGTGTGAGACAAAGGTTGGAGTTTACATTTTCCCACATGGATATCAATTTTAATAAAGGGATACTGCCATTTGTCAAATAGGCTATACTTTTCACATTGAATACCTTGATCCTATGTTAAAAATCGATTGCATGGATTTATTTGTGAGCCTTCCTTTTTTACTTTTTAGAAAATTGATACATAATATTTATATCAATTTATGGGATATGTGTGATATTTTGATACAATGTGTAATGATCAAATCAGGATATTTAGGATATCCATCGCTTCAAACATTAATCATTTCTTTATGTTGGAAACATTTCAAATTTTCTCTTCTAGTTATTCTGAAATATACAATATATTATTTTTAACAATAATCACACTATTGTGCTATCTAACACTAGAACTTATTGTTTTTATCTAACTGTATGTTTGTACCCATTAACCAACTTCTGTTCATACCCTCACACACGTTTTCCAGCCTCTGGTAACTATCATTCTGCTCTCTATTTACACGAGGTCAACTTTTTTAGCTCACACATATGAGTGACAACATGTGATATTTGTCTTTCTGTGCCTGGATTATTTCACTTATCATAATGACCTCTGGTTCCTTGTGGACTCTATTATGTTCTGTTGACTTATTTGTCAATTCTTAAGCCACTACCACACTGTCTTGATTACCAGGTAGTGTAAATTCTCCAGCTTTGTTCTTTTTTTCCCTGCACAAGATTTTTTTGGCTACTCTAAGCTCTTTGCAATTCCATATAAATTTTATGATCAACTTGTCAATTTCTACATAAAAGTTTGTGAAGATTTTATTGGGATTGTATTGATTCTGCAGATAAATTTGAGGAAAAATGACATCATAAACACATTGAATCTTTTAATTCATTACTATGGTATATATCTCTATATATTTAAATCTTCATTCATTTGTGTTAGTCTTTATAATTTTCAGGGTAGGGACTTTGTACATCTTTTATTAATTTGATTTCTAAACATTTTATATTTTGATGCTATTTTAAGCAATTTTTTCAGTTTTATTTTCAAATTGTTTTTGCTACTATATAAAAATGCAGTTGATTTTTATATATTGACTTAGTATAATATAATCTTAATGAATTTAATTATTAGTTTATTTATTTATTTTTTCTAGATTCCTTAAGGCTTTCTATGTAAACAATTATGTTGTCTGCCATTTATTTTTTTACTTGTCTTATTTCAATGGCTGCAATGTCCACTAAAATATTGAATAGAGGTGGTAGGACCATACTTCCTTATCTTGTTATCTGTATTAGGGTATCAGTGTTCAGTATTTTACCATTAAATATGATGTCATATGTAGAAGTTTTTGATATCATTTATCTCATTGAAAAGGTTCCCTTTAATTCCTAGTTTTCTGAAATATTTTATCATTAAAGAGTGTTGACTGTTGTCAAAGAATTTCTTTATCTATTAAGATAAGTTTATGTGTTTCCTTCTTTATTGTGGTGAATTATATTGTTTAATTTTTGAAGTTTGAACTAATCTTACATTCCTCATATATACAGCAATTGTTGATAATGTAGTATCTTTTGAATATATTACTGTATTTAATATGCCAGGTGTCAGCAAACTTTTTTCTCTAAAAGACCAGATGTTAAATATTTTCAATTTTACAGGCCATATGGCCTTTGTGGCAACTACTTAACTTTGCCTTTGTAACAGGAAAGCAACCATAGACTATGCATAATTGAATGGGCATGACTGTGTTCCAATAAAACTTTTATTTGCAAAAACAAGTGGCAGGCCAGATTTGGCCTGTGGGCTGTAGTTTTCCAACCTCTGTGACATGGCAATGCTTTGTTAATGATATTTACATCCATTTTCTTGAGGAAAATTTTTCTTTCTTGCAATGTCTTTATCAAGTTATTTTATTTATTTTATTTTTTTGAGACAGAGTCTCACTCTGTTGCCTGGGATAGAGTGCTATGGCATCAGCCTATCTCACAGCAACCTCAGACTCCTAGGCTCAAGCCATCCTCCTGCCTCAGCCTCCCGAGTAGTTGGAACTACAAGCATGTACCACCATGCCCAGCTAATTTTTATGCATATCTTTTTAGTTTTCCAGTTAATTTCTTTCTATATTTTTAGTAGAGATGGGGTCTCGCTTTTGATCAGGCTGGTCTCAAACTCCTGAGCTCAAAAGATCCACCCACTTCGGCCTCCGAGAGGCTAGGATTACAGGCATGAGTGACCATGCGTGGCCCTTTATCAAGTTTTAAAACCAGCATTATGTTGGCCTCATAAAAGAGTTCAGCAGTGTTTCCTCCTCCTCTGTTTTCTGATGGAATTTGCATAAAATTGATATTTTTTCTTCTTTAAATGTTTGATGGAATTTACCAGTGAAATTGTCTAGATCTGAGTTTTTTTTTTTTAATGGGGAGATTTTTGAGTTACAAATTCTATTTCTTTCATGGATATGGGGCTATTCAAATCGTTGTACTTCTTCTTAAATCAGTTTTGGGAAGTGGTATTTTTCAAGAATTTATCTATTTCATCTAAGCTATTGATATTATATCTTATTGGTATAAAGTGGTTCATAAAATTAAATTATTAGCTTTTAAATGTCTATAGGTTCTATAGTGATGTCTCCTATTTCATTCCCTCATTGGTCATTTGTGTTTCCTTTTTTTGCTCCTGGTCACTCTTGCTAAACATTTATCCATTTAAGCATTCTTTGCAAAGAACCAGCTTTCAGTCTGATTAATTTTCTTCTTTGCTTTTTTTATACTTTTCTCTTTCATAGATGTATGTACTTTTTCTTATCTCTTTGATTCTACCTAATTTTGATTTAATTTGCTCTTTTACTAGCTTCTTAAGTTCAAAATTCATATCATTGATTTTTAAATTTTTAAAAATTTTCTACTATAAATATTTAAAGCTGCACATTTTCTACTAAATTCTTTCTTAGTTGCAATCTATAAATTTTGATAAGTTATGTTCTTTTATTCAGTTCAAGTATTTTCTAATTCCTGTTGTGACTTCTTTGACCCATAGATTATCTATGTTACTTAGTTTATGAATATGTAGTATTCTATGTAGTTTTTCTGTTTTTGATTTCAAATTTAAATTTATTTGGTTAGAGAAAATACTCCATATAATTTGAATCTTTCAAAGTTTATTGGGAATGTTTTATGGTCTACAGTGTGATCTATCTAGATACATGTTCCTGGTGTATATGAAAATGATATGTATTCTGCAGTTTTGAGGTAGAATGTTCTATAAATGTTTATTATATTATTTGGTTGATGATGGCATTCAAATTTTATATATCCTCATTAATATTTTGCATGTCCTATCAATTCATGTGAGAGGGGTGTTTTTGTCTCTAACTATAATGTGGATTTGCCTATTTTTCCTTTCATTTCTTCTTGTTTTAACTTCCTTATTTTCAGGCACTTTTCTTCAATGAATATACATTTAGGATTGTCAAATGTACTTGAGAATGTTACCTTTTTATCCCTATGAAAAGTCCCTTTTTATTCCTGGTAACATTTCTTGAAATCTGTCTTGTATGATATTACTTTCTTATAATTAATGCTTATATGGTATAGTTTTATTCATCCTTTACCTATAATCTTCATATTCAAAATGAATGTTTTGTAGACAGCATTTCTCTTTTTCATTCAGTTTGTCAAGCTTTGCTTTTATGTAATGTAATTATCAATGCATCTACCAACTTGCTAGTTGCTTTTTACTTGTTCATCTTTGTTTCCTTTTTCTCTTTTTCTACTTTCTTTAAATTTCTGTATTTTTTTAAGGATTCTATATTGCCTCCATTATTTGATTATTAGCTATGCTTTTGAAAGCAAACAAGCTCACTGAAACCTCTTTGTCAAGGGTGCTAATCCCATTAATGAAGGCTCTGCCTTCATAACCTAATCACCTCCCAAAGGCCTCACCCTTTAATACTATTGCATTGGGGATTAGGTTTCAACATATGAATTTGGGGGAGTACACAAATATTCAGATCATATCACTTTCTTTCTGCCATTGTTGTCATGGATTTTATTTCTACATGTTATATTTTTTCCTTTAATTGGTCAACTATATTTTTTAACTATTCAGATTATTTTAGGCTTACAGAAGAATTTCAGAAATAGTGCACATGGTTCTTGTGTACCCTTCACTCAGCCTCCCTAACGTTAACTTCTTACATAGCCGTAATACAATTATCAGAATAAATTAATATTAATAGCATGGACTTTATTCAAATTCCACCAGTTTCTTCATTTATGTATTTTTCTGTATCAGAATTTAATATGAGATCCTGCATTTCATTTAGTCATCATGTCTTCTTAGTTTCTTCCAGACTGTGAAACTATCTCAGCCCTGCCTTTTATTTTATGAGTTTGACATTTTTGAATAATACTGATCAGTTATTTTATAAAATGTCACTCATTTTGAGTTTGTCCACATTTTTCTCATGATTAGATTGAATTTATGCATTATTTGAAAGCATACAATGTGTCATGCCCTTCTCAGTGCATCATGTCAGGAGCACATGATGTTGCTTAATCTTATTGTTTTTATTTTATTGTAATTATTTTTAAAGCAATTTTTAAAAATGAGGAAAATATTCTTTCCTACTTACCCACATATTCAACATTTCCAGCACTATTCATTTCTTTTTATAGATCCACATTTCCATTTATCATTATTTTTCTGCTTGAAGAATCATAGTTAGACCTATCATATAATGTAGTTCTGCTGTGAACAAATTCCCTCTGATGTTTGTATGAAAAATTCTTACATTGTCTTAATTTTTGAAAGATATCTTCATTAGAAAGCTCAAAGTTTACATTTTTTTCTTTCAAAATGTTACAGATGTTCTTCCACTGAGGTCCGACTTGTATAGTTTATGGTGAGAAGTTTATGTTTATTCTGATCTGTATTTCTCTGTACCTACTGTATTTTTTTCTGGCTGCTTTTACTATTTTTTATTTATCACTGTTTTTCAGGAATATCATTATGATGCATTTAGTGTGATTTTCCTTGTGTTTATTTTACATGGCTTCATTGACTTATTGGATCTGTGGGTTTATAATTTTCATAAAATCTGAAAAATTTGGGAGTATTATTTCTTTAAATATTTTTTTTATGCACCACAGCTTTCTGGGACTACAATTACACAGATGTTGGAACTGCTTCATTTTGTTCCATAGGAACTGAGATTCTGCTAGTGTTTTTGTCTCTTTTTATCTTTATGCTTTTTTTTTTAAGATAGTGTCTATTGCCATGTCTTCAAGTTCACTAATTTTTTCTTTTTTTTTTTTGTTTAATCTATTCTAATTCCATCAAGTGTATTTTTTTTCAGATATTTTTCTTCTCAAGAAGTTCTATTCGATTATTTATCGAAACCATTTATCTCCTCAGTATGTTCATGTTTTCCTTTAAAATCTTGAATAGCATTATAATAGCTATAAAACAAATACCACGATGGCATTATTATTGTGAAAGCTTAAAAATATATATAAATACATACATTAAAAATCAGAAAGACTTTATTCAATCTTCCCTCATCCCTATTGTCTTTAATCTACTGTTGCCCAGAGGTTAGTAGTAGTAACATTTTGATGTGCATACCTGAAACATTTTTCTATGCATTAACATACATGTATATATTCTCCATTAAATATATATTATATTATTATTATTTTCACATTGCAATATGATAAGTGAGGCTTAGATTTAACTCAGAGCCTCATATGTAGTAAATATTGGAGTCAAGATGCAAAACCAGAATATGTGGCTTCAGTCTTTTTTATTAATTAATAAACTATCACCCATTTAGAGTATTTTTGGAAGCATAGATTCAAAGAAGTGAAATTTCTGGGTAGGCGTACTTTAAGTTTTGCTAGATACTGATATATTACTTTTCAGAAAGACTAAGCCAGCTTTTATCTTCTCATTTTAGTGAATCTTCCTTTCTCTATAAATTTATTATAAGCTCCACTCCACTCTCTCCCAAATCTATTTTTTTTCTTCAGAGGAAACTACCCACAACAGTTTCATATCCATCCTTTGAGTCCCCTTTGTATACATTTGCTTGTATGTGTGTGTAGTTTTATCATTTTTATTCAAATATGAATGTTTTACATACTATTTTACAACTTGCATTTCTCATTTTAGGGATACTTCTGTGTTGATACCTGTAGATTGTTCTCATTCTTTTTATCAGCTCTTAAGTATTCCATCATTTAGGTATACCATAACTTACTTTGCCATTCCAATATTAGTAGACATTTAATTTTCAGTTTCTCAGTGTTATAAACACTTGTAACAGTTAACGTCCTGTACATGTTTATTCAATGAGTATTTATTGAACTCCTGCTACACATCAGACACCATTCCAGATGATGGGGAATGCAGAAATGAATGAAACATTAAAAAAATCATCACCCAGGCCAGGCATTTTAGCGTATGTCTTTTGTCCCAGCTACTTGGGAGGCTGAGGTAGGAGGATTGCTTGAGTCCAGGAATTCAAGACCAACATGGGCTACATAGCAAGACCCTGTCTCTTAAAAAAAAATCATCACACATGTAGGGTTTCAATTTAAATAAAAAGACTAAAAAAATCAAACAAAAACTAATTAAAATATGTAGGATAACAGATGGTAATAAATGCTATGAAAAAATAAATCAAGGGGTGCTATGAGTGAAGGCTAGTAGTTTAAAATAGATGTCAGGGCAACTATCACTCAGAATATGAGAGTTGAGCAAAGTCTTGAAAGAGCTAAGTGTAGGAGCCATGTTTATAGTTCAAGAAACAGCATTTTAAGCAGAGCAAATAACAAATGCTAGAACCTGAGATGAGATCATGCTTACCATTTGTAAAAAAACAGGATGGAAGGTGAATGTGGCTGGAGGAGAGTGAAAGAGAGAAACTGAGGAATGGGAAGAAGTGATGAAATCAGAGATGTCACAGGAGTCCAGGCTCTTAGAGGGTGTTGTAAGCATGTTAGTTCCACCCTCAGTGTGATGGGAAGCCACTGGATGGCTTTGAAGTAGAGGAATATAACATCATCTCACTTTAGGTTTTTAAAGGATCGTTCTGGCTACTTTTTGAAAGAGAATATGGAGTCAGAGTTGCAACTAGGGAGGCTGGTTAGGAAGCTATTGCAATACTTCAGCTGAGTGATGATGGGGGTTTGAACAATGGTAGAGTAATGGAGACAGTGAGAAGTGGTTGGATCATACAAATGCAAGCATACCTCATTTTATGGTGTTTTGCTTTATTGCAATTCACAGATTTGTTTTTCACAAATTGAAGGTTTGTGGAAACCCTACATTGAGCAAGTCTATCAGCACTATTTCTTCAACAGAATGTGCTAACTTCATGTCTCTGAATTATGTTTTGGTAATTCTCATAATATTTCAAACTTTTATTATTATTCATATCACATCTGCTATGGTGATCTGTGATCAGTGATCTTTTATGGTACTATTATAATTGTTTTGGGGGTGCCACAAACTGCACCCATATGATGGTGAACTTAATCAATAAATATTGTGTGTGCTCTGACTGTTCCATTGACTCACCATTACCCCATTTCTTTCACTCGCATGGGGACTTCTTATCACCTGAGACACAACAATATTGAAATTAGGCCAATTAATAACCCTACGATAGCCTCTAAGTGTTCAAATGAAAAAAAAAAAGAGTAATATGCCTCTCACTTTATTTTTTTAATTTTTTTTATTTCAGGATATTATGAGGGTACAAACATTTTGGTTACATGTTATGACTTTGCCACACCTAAACCATGATTTCAGGCATGCCCTTCCCCCCTACAATGCTCACTGCATCCATTAGTTGTGAGTTTACCCACCTCCAACCCCCAAAGAATATTACTATCATGTGAGCACCTTAGTGTTGATCAGTCAGTGCCAATTTGATGGTGAGTACATGTGGTGCTTATTCTTCCATTCCTGTGATACCTCACTTCGAAGGATGGGCTCAAGCTCTATCCAGGAAAATATAAGGAGTGCTAGATCACTGTCATTTCTTACAATTGAGTAGTATTACATTGTATACATACCATATTTTATTAATCCACTCATGGATTGATGGGCACTTGGGTTGTTTCCACTATCTAGCAATAGTGAATTGTGCTGCCATAAACATTCAGGTGCAGATGTCTTTATCATAGAATGTCTTTTATTCCTTTGGGTAGATGCCTAATAGTGCTATTTCTGGATCAAATGGTATTTCTATTTTTAGCTCTTTGAGGTATCCCCAAGTTCTTTTCCACAGAGGTTGCACTAATTTGCAGTCCTACCAGCAGTGTAAGAGTGTTCCTATCTCTCCACATCTTCCTCAGCATTTGTTGTTTTGGGATTTTTTGATAAAGGCCAATCTCATTTTAAATCAAAATCTAGAAATGATTAAGCCTAGTGAGGAAGGCATGTAGAAAACCAAGATAGGCTGAAAGCTAGGCCTCTTGTGCCACATAGTTAGCCAAATTGTGAATGCAAAGTAAGAGTTCTTAAGGGAAATTAAATGTGCTACTCCAGTGAACACATGAGTGATAAAGAAAAACAGCCTTATTGTTGATATGGAGAGTTTGAGTGGTCTGGATAGAAGATCAAACCAGCCACAATATTCCCTTAAACCAAAGCCTAATCTAGATAATCCTAACTCTCTTCAATTCTATATAGGCTGAGAGAGGTGAGGAAGCTACAAAAGAAAAGCTGGAAGCTAGCAGAGGTGGGTTCATGAAGCATAAGGAAAGAAGCTGTCTTTATAACGTAAAAGTACAAGGTGAAGCAGGAAGCTGATGTAGAAGTCACAAGTTATCCAGAAGATCTAGCTAAGATCATTGCTGAGACAACAACAGATTTTAAAAGTAGTTGAAACACCCTTCTATTGAAAGAAGATGCCATCTAGGACTTTTGTAGCTAAAGAGGAGAAGTCAATGCCTGGCTTCAAAGCTTCAGAGGACAGGCTGACTCTCTTGTTAGGGGCTAATGCAGCTGGTGACTTTAAGTTGAAGCCAATGTTTATTTACCATTCCAAAAATCCTGAATCCAAGGATGATTCTAAATCTACTTGGCCTGTGCTCTATAAATGGAACAACAAAGCCTATATAACAGCAGAAAAGATTCATTTCAAAGTTTTACTGCTCATAGACAATGCACCAGGTCACCCAAGAGCTCTGATGGAGTTGTCTAAGGAAATTAATGTTGTTTTCATGACTAACACAACATCCATTCTGCAGCCCATAGATCAAGGAGCAAATTCAACTTTCAAGTTTATTATTTAAGAAATATATATCATAAAACTACAGCTGCCAATTCCTCTGATGGATCTAGGCAAAGTAAATTGAAAACCTTCTAGAAAGGATTCACCATTCTAGAGGCCATTAAAAATATTGTGATTAATGGGAGGAAGTGAAAATATCAACATAAACAGAAATTTGGAAGAAGTTGATTCCAACCCTCATGGATGACTTTGAGGGATTCAAGAGTGCAGTGGAGGAAGTAATTGCAGATAAGACGGAAATAGTAAGAGAACTAGAATTATAAGTGGAGCCTGAAGATGTGACTGTATTGCTGCAATTTCATGATAAAACTTGAACAGATGAGAAGTTGGTTCTTCTGGATGAACAAAGAAAGTGGTTTCTTCATATGGAATCTACTCCTGGTAAAGGTGCTATGAAGGTTGTTGAAATGACATCAAAAGACTTAGAATAATACATAAACTTGGTTGAAAAAGCAGTTGTAGGGTGTGAGAGGATTGACTCTAATTTTGAAAGAAGTTTTACTGTGGGTAAAATGCTATCAAATAGTATCACATGCTGCAGAGAAATGTTACTTGAAAGGAAGAATCCATCAATGTGGAAAACTTGATTTTTGTACTATTTTAAGAAATTTCCACAGCTACTCTCACCTTCAGCAACCAACCCCCTGATAAGTTAGCAAGCATTAACATTGAGGTAAGACCTTCCACTCAATAAAGGCTCAGACGATTGTTAACATTTTTTATCAATAAAATATTTTTAATTGAGATATATACATTTTTAGACATAATGCTATTGTACACAATAGACTACAGTATAGTGTAAATATAACTTTTATATGCCCTGGAAAACCAAGAAAGTAATGAGATTTGCATTATTGTGATAGTTACTTTATTGTGGTGGTCTGAAACTGAACCTGCAATATCGCCAAGGTATGCTTGTATTTTGAAGGTAGGACCAATAAGATGTGACGCTGTTGCAGATATGGAGTAAGCTAGGAATCAAGACTGACTCTAGAGTTTCTGATCTGTGTAACTAGAAAGATGAAATTCCCATTGCTATGGTCTAAATGTTTGTGCCCCCACCCCAAATTTATATATTGAAACCTAATTTCCAATGTAATAGTATTAAGAGGTGAAGCCTTTGGAGATGACGAGGTCGTGAGGTCATGAGAGCCCTCATGAACAGGATTAGTGACCTTATAAAAGAGCTTCAATGGAATTTGCTTTCCTCTTCCACCATGTGAGGATGCAATGAGAAGGATCCATGTATGAAACAGAGAGTCAGCTCTTATCAGACTCTGATTCTGCTGGTGCTTTGATTGTGGACTTTCCAGCCTCTAGAACTACAAGAAATAAATTACTATTGTTTATAAGCCACTCGGTTTAGTGTATTTTGCTATAGCAGCTTGAATGGACTAAGATACTCATCAACTGAGATGGGAAGACTACGGGAAGAGCAAATTTGGAGGAGGTCAGGAGTTTGATTTTTGACATATTAAATGTAAGATGACTATTACACATGTAATTAGATCTCCTATATATATAAATATGGAAGTTAGGCAAGAAGCATGTATTGGAAGTTGTCAGCATATAGATATGATTCAAAGTCATGAGTCACCAAGCAATTAAGTGTAAATAAAGAAGAGACAAGGGTGAAAATCTGAAGCCTAGAGAATTCCTAAATTTGGAGCTCTGATAAATGAGTAGGAACCAGCAAAGGAGACTAAGAAGGAGCTGCTGTTTACTTAGGCAGAATACCAGGACAGTACAATGTCCTAGAAACCAAATTAATATGTTACTTGAAAGGCCAAGTAAGTTGAGGACTGAGATTTGACCATTAGGTTTAGCAACATGGGTGCTGAAAGGGATCTTGGGAAAAGAAGTTTCAGTGGATTGGTAGGACAAGAGCCTGAACTGAAATAAGATCAAGAAAGAATAGGAAGACAGGAATTAGAGACAGTAAGTAAAACTACCTTCAAAGAAATTTTGTACAAAAGAGTCAGAGAGATGGAGATGTAAGTGGAAGTAAATATGATGTCAAAAAAATTTTTTTTAAGGTCAGAAAATGCATTTGTATCTTGATGGGAATGATCCAGTAGAAAGGGAAAATTTATGTCAATGTGTCAATGTGTTAGGAAGACAGTGATGCTTGAAGAGTGGGGAGTATAAAAGTGTGATTGTGGAGAGTTCGTAATTGTTAGTATGATATATTATATTGTGCATATGCAAGCATTTCTGTAAGACAGATACCTAGGAGTGAAATTGGTAGATCAAAGGATATTTATTAAATTGATAAATAACCTTCCAAAAAAGAGTTTATCAATTTATAGTCCCATCTATAGTGACTTAAATATTATTTTTCTCATACCATTGCTAATAACTGTTCTTATCCTTCAAAATTTTTGCCCATTTAATATTTCAGATATATCTTATTTTTAACATTTTTCCTGATTATTAGTATGTGAACATATTTTCATATATTTATTGGCTATTTATATTTCTTTTGTGAATTATCTGATCTATCCTTGACCTATTTGTTTTTGGGTTATTTTTCTGGGACTTGAGATATACAGTTTTAGAATAGAAACTTGACTTTTATATTGTCAAATCTGTCAAGAAAGATTCTTGAAGATGCTAAAGATATTTTCCAATATTTAACATTAACACTTATGGTTTTACTTTTTTATATTTACCTTTCATGTATCTAATTTTTTAGTCTGTGGAGGTAAAGTCCTAAATTTCCTTTTTTCAAGTTGGAAGTAAATTGTCATATTGTTTATGTAACAGTGTTTCCTTTCTTTCATTGAAATACCACATATTTTATATATTAAGGTCCCAGAAGCCCATGTGACTGTTTCTGGCCAACTTTTGTCTACTTCTGCCTGTATACTATGTTGTTTTAATTATCCTAGATTGTAATATATTTGATACCTGGTAGGGTTAATTGCTATTGGAAGATACTGTATCAATGACTGGCAGCCAGATGCTGTTTTAAGTGAGAATTTATTCTAGGTTTATTCTAATTTTAGCTTTTGTTCCCTTGTGAATCAATATACATGAGGGAATAGTACAAATTTGTGCTTTTATACTGAATTGGCATGTAGTATATTACTATGTGCAAATTTTTAAAAGTGTACATGTAATATACAAAGTGCTGAGAGACCAAAAGTGAAGGAATGATTGAGTTTGGATTGGGTTAAGAGGGAAATTTTCTAAGGAGAGGTGAAAGTCATCAGCATATAGAGAATTGAGTCTTTAGTAGATGCATCAACATTTCATTCCTTTTTGTCATAGAGATATGCCACAATTGGTTTATCCATATATCTCCTGTTTGGATCATTGCTGGATTTTGATTATTATAAATAAAGCTGCTATGAACATTCATGTACAAGTCTTTCTGTGGACATATATTTTCTTTTCCTTTGAATAAATACCTAGAAGTGGGATGCCTAGATCATATGATAGGTGTATGTTTAACTTTTAAAGAAAATCTCAACTATTTTCCAAGATGGTTGTATTATATCACATTATCACCAGTAATGTATGAGGGTTCCAGTGCTCCATATCCTCGCCAACACTTTGTATGGTCAGTCTTTTCAACTTTAGACATTCTAATAGATTTGTTGTGGTATGTCATTTTGTTTTTAATTTTCATTTTCCTAATGACAAGTTACGTTGAGCATCTGTTCATGTGATTATTTGTTATTGCGTATGTTTTTATGGTGATGTGTCTATTCAAATAATTTTTGTATTTTTTATTGCTTTGTTTGCTTATTATTTATTTTTGAGAGTTCTTTATACATTCTCAATACAAGTCCTTTATGAGATATATGATTTGCAAATATTTTACCCAAAACTGTGGTTTGCCTTTTAACTCTCTTATCGGTGTCTTTCAAAGATCAATAGTTCTTAATTTGGATTAAATCTAATTTACCAGTTTTATCATTACTTTTTAAATTAATAGATTGTGCTTTTTTGTAATATCTGAAAAAAATCGATGAATAACCCAAGTTAATAAAGATTCTCTCTTTTGTCTTTCAAGAAGTTTTATAGTTTTACATTTTATGTGCAGTTTTGTGGTCCATTTTGATTTTATTTTTATATAGTGTGAGATATGGATCAAATATTACTTATTTTTTGCATATGGGTATCTAATCATTACAGACTCAATTGTTGAAAGCACTTTTTTTCTATAATCTTTCTTTACATCTTTGTCTACAATCAGTTGTCTACATATGCATCTTTGTTTGGGTCTATTTCTGGACACTTTATTCTGTTCCACTGATATATTTCTATCATTGTGCCAACACCACACTTTCTTGATTATTGTTGCTTTATAATAAGCCTTGAAATCAAGCAGTATAAACCTAATTTTATTCTTCTTTTTAAAAATTCTTTTGGGTATTGTATTTGCATATGAATTTTTATTTGCATATGAATTTTATTTTCATATCAATGTTAGAATCATCCTGTCAATTTCTATAAAAGTATTTTCTGAAATTTTGATTGGGATTGTGCTGAATCTGAATTTGGGAGGAATTGACATCTTAACAATATTGAGTGTATATCTTCATTTATTTCATTATATCATTAATTTCTCTTTGCAGTATTTCATAGTTTTTAGTATATAGATCATTTACATATTTTTCAGATTTATTCCTAAGTATTTAATAGTTTAATGATATTTTAAAATGCACTTTTCTTAATTCCAATTTCCATTTGTTCATTGTAAATATGTAAACATATAATTGATTTTTGTGTATGATCTTATATCCTGCAACCTTGCTAAACTCAGTTATTAGTTGTATAATTTTTTAAGATTGATAGAATTTTCTACACAGACTGTCATATACTCTGTGAATAAGGATACTTTACTTCTTCCTGTCCAATCTGAATTCTTTTATTTTGAACTTGATAGAATCTCCAGGATGAAGTTGAACACCACTTGAGGGTTCAAACCCACAAGAATTCCTCTCACCCCAGATGCCAATTGAAATCAATAGATTGTCACCTATACTTCTATTCAATCATCTATAAATTGGGGTTTCCAGCACCTCCTTGAGTTCCATTAATTTGCTCGGACAGCTCACAGATCTCAAGAAAACACTGACTTATATATACTACTGATTTATTATAAAGGAGTAACTGATTGTAGTACAGCTGCTTCTCCATACCAAGGGTGACCACATGACCACCCAGGAATCAAGTTTCTCATCCCCAACCCTTTTATCCTTTTTCTTCTTAAATCACATGTTTCTGTGAGCCAGGGCCATTCTAGGAAATCCCATTTCTGACTTCAATTCTGATGATATAGAGGAAAAAAGGAACTCAATTTCTTCCTATTATACTCTCACAACACAAAACACCTTTGTAACCAAATGTGTGGATTTTTCCCACACACACCAAGCAAGCAATCTGTCAGCAGATAGCAGCTGGGTGACTTCTAATTCAATTCAATTCTTATACTATCTACCTGGAGATAGCATCATATCCCACAGGTTAGGGGCTCAGTCCCACAAGACCATCCTACTCATTTCTGATGCCAATTGCAAATACCAGGTTGTTTCACCTGTGCTTCTGACCAATCAGCTATACATTATGGTTCCCACAACCCCCTCCTCAGTCTTGATTGATTTGCTAAAGTGTCTCACAGAACTCAAGGAAACACTTACTTAGATTTAGCAATTTATTATAAAGGATATTACAAGAATACAGATCAAGAGATACATAGGGCAACACATATGGGAAGGGTGTAGAGCTTCCATGACCTCTCTGGGTGCACCACCCTCAAGGAAGCTCCATGTGTTCAACTATCTGGAAGCTCTTTGAACCCTGCCCTTTTGGGGTTTTTATGGAGGCTTTGTTTATAGAGACATGATTGATTAAATCATTGGCCATTGGTGATAAACTTAATCTTCAGTTCCTCTCCCCTCCCTGGAGGCTGGGTGATGGGGCTGAAAGTCTTAACCCTCTAATCCTGTATTAATCTTTTTGGTGACCAGCTCCTATTCTGAAGCTACCTAATGTCTGCTAGCCATCAGTCATCTCATTAGCATACAAAATACATTTATTTATTTGGAGATTTTAGGAGTTGTGTGCTAAGAAAAAGAGACAAAAACAAAATATATATCTCACAATATGACACAGGTACTTACACTACCTATGAAGCAGTACAATGTTATTTGAAAGTGGACTTGGATTAGTTGTAAATGTATATTGCAAACTTAAGTGTAACCACTAAAAAAAGGAAGCATAACTGATATTCTAAGAAAGTAAATAAAATTCAATCATATAAAATGTTCAATTAAAACCATAAAAGGCAGAAAAATAGCAGAAGATAACATAGGAACAAAGAAAAGGGGTAACAGTAACAAATATGATAGATATTAATCCAACTGTATCAATAATCACTTTGAAGGTCGATAGTCTAAATCCACCAATTAAAAGACAGTTTGTCAGAATGGAGCAAAAAAACAAGACTCAACTGTATGTTGTTTGCAAGAAACCCACTTTAAATATAAAGACATATATAGATTAAAAGTAAGTGAATGGAAAAAAAGTATACCATACTAACCCTAATCAAAACAAGGCAGGAGTAGCTGTATTAATTCAGACAGGGCTTCAAAGCAAGGATGGTTATCAGGGATAAAGAATCGCATTGCATAAAGATAAATGAGTCAATTCTCTAAGCAGATATAACAGTACTTAATGTGTATGTACCTAACAACAGAGCATCAAAAATACATGAGGCAAAAACTGATAGAGCTGCAGGAGAAATCGATGAATTTACTATTAATTATAGTTGGAGGCTTCCACAACCCTCTATCAAAAATGAACAAATATTGCAGGCAGAAAAACACTAAGGACATAGTTGAATTCCATAAAACTATCAATCAAATGGAGATAATTGACACCTGTAGATTACTTCATCCAACAACAGCAGAATACACCTTCTTTTCAAGCTCACATGGATCACATTCTAGGTCATAAAAACACATCAACAGATTTAAAAGAACAGAAATTATACAATGTCTGCTCCTAGACCACAATGAGATTAAACTAGAATTCAATAATAGAAAGATTACTGGAACATCTTAAAATAAACAAAGATTAAACAAAACACTTATAAATAACATGTGGGTCAAAAAAGAAATCTCAAGAGAAGTTTAAATATATTTTGAACTAAACTAAAACGGGAACACAACTTACCAAAATGTGTGAGATGCAGTAAAAACAGTGCTTAGATAAATTTATAGCATTGAATACAGATATTAGAAAAGAAGAACGATCTAAAATCAATCATCTAAATTTCCACCTTAGGAAACTAGAAAAAGAGCAAATTAAATTCAAAGTATGAAGAAAAAAAAAGAAATAATAAAAATTATAACCAAAATCAATGAAATTGAAAGCAGAAAATCAACACAGAAAATCAGCAAAACCAAAAGTTAGTTCTTTGAAAAGAGCAAGATAATCAATAAGCCTCTAGTCAGTCTAAGAAAAAAAGAGAGAGGGCACTAATTACAAATATCAAAAATGAAAGAGGGACATTGTTAGAGATCATATGGACATTAATCAAGGAATATTATGAACAACTCTATGCTCACAAATTTGATAACCTAGATGAAATGAACCCATTCTTTGAAGGACGCAATCTACTAAAACTCACACAAGAAGAAATATACAGTTTAAATGAGCCTATGTCTATTAAAGAAATGGTGTCACTAATAACCTTCCAAACAGAAAGCACCAGGCTCATGTAGGTTCCCAGATGAGTCTTACCAAACATTTGAGGAAAAAGTTATACCAAATTTCTACAATCTCTTTCAGAAGATGGCAGCAGAGGGAATACCTTCTAACTCATTCTATGAGGCTGGTATTGCCCTAATGCCAAAACCAGACAATGAGATGACCAGAAAAGAAAACTATAGACCAATATCTCCAATGAACATAGGTGTGATAATCCTCAACAAAACATTAGCAAATCAAATCCAACAATGTATAAAAGAATTATACATACAACCATGTAGGATTTATCCTGGATGGGCAAAGCTGGTTCAACATATGAAAATCAATTAATAAAATCTGTCACATCAACAGGCTAAAAAATAAAAATTACATTATCATATGAATAGATGCAGAAAAAGCATTTGATAAATCCAACACCTGTCAATTATAAAAACTTTCAGTAAATTAGGAATAGAGGGGAACTTCCTCAACTGGATAATGAATATCTACAAAAAGCCTAAAGCTAACATCATACTTGATGGTGAGAAATCAGAAACTTTGCCAGTATAATCAGGAACAAGGCAAGGATGTCCCCTCTCACCATTCTTTTTCAATATCTTCCTGGAGGTCCAAGTTAATGCAATAAGATAAGAAAAGGAAATGCAAAGTATACAGATTGGGAATAAGGAAATAAAATTGCCTTTGCAGATGACATAATCATCTGTAGAAACTCTGAAATAATCAACAAAAAATGTTTTGGAACTGGGTGATTATAATAAGTTTGCAGGAAGCTCTGGTTAGGAATGTTGATAATGGTTGATGCTATGCCTGCGTGGAGGCAGGAAATTTTTGTACCTTCCCCTTAATTTTGTTGTGAACCTAAAATTGCTCTTTTTAATTTTAAAAAAAGGTGACAAGAGCACCCCCCAAGTATTGAAATAACTACGTTTTGAGACCACAAACCCAAAGCATTGTCTGCAGATATTTTTTCCAGGTTTTATTGAGGTATAATTGACAAATGAAAATTGTATAAATTTTAGGTGTATAGCATGATGTTTTGATATATGTATACACTGTGAAATGATTACCACAATCAAGCTAATTGCCATATTAGCCTCCTCACACAGTTACCATTGTGTGTGTGTGTGGTAAAAACACCTGAGAACTACTGTCTTAGAAAATTTCAAGTGTATAAGTATTATTAACTGTAGTCACCATGCTGTACAATAAATCTCCAGAACTTATTCATCCCAGATAATTGAAACTTGGTACCCTTTAATCAACATTTTACTACTTCCTTCACCACCCCAGTCCCCTGAAAACCACTATTCTACTCTCTGCTTGCAGGAATTTGAGTTTTAGACCACATATACATGTGACACAGTTTTTTACCATGCTATACTACTAGCTAGTAGTAGGAAAATATTGATTAAAGGGTACAAAGTTTCAATTATTTGGGATGAATAAGTTCTGGAGATTTATTGTACAGCATGGTGACTACAGTTAATAATACTTATACACCTAAGAACTACTGTCTTAGCATAATGTCCTCCAAGTTCATCCACATTGTTGCAAATGGCAGGATTTCCCTTTTTTTAAGGCTCAATAGTATTCTATACAGAAGAATAAAACCAAGTAAAAACCAGTCCTGTTTTTATTATTACACAGTATTTCTTGATACAGTGATCAAATATTATTCCCCTGGAGAAAAAAATCTTTTTTGGAAGTGGTGGTAGAGTAGTTTTGAATTTAATTACGCAGAGTTGAGTTAATCATATTTTAATCCATTGGGTGGGTTGTTCAGGACTCTCATGTTTATTTACTCATTTATTTCCACTTCCCAGTCACATTCCCCTTCTTCTTATAATCATTCTAAAGTATTTGATTATTTTAACGTATTTTCTATGTAAGAGTGGTAGTAAAATGTATATTGTTATCTATGAGCATTTGTTTTTATTATATATCTGTTGTTATATATACAGTGTTTTTCTTACTATTTCACTCAGCCCTGTTTTCAAGATCAATCCATGTTCCTATGAGTATGTTTAGTCTGTTTTGGGAAAAATAGATAATATGTCAATTATATTCATTGTTACTGTGTACATTTTAGAAAGATATTTGGATTTTTAATATTTGTGCCCACCCCTGGTACATGGTTTGTTTGATTTATACCCAAATGTTTCATTTTCTTTGGAGTGACTGTAAATGATATTTAAGAGATGGGATCTCACTACATTGCCCAGGCTGGTCTTGAACTCCTGGTCTCAAGTGATCCTTCTTCTCAGCCTCCTGAATAGCCTGGGACTATAGAAGCATGCCACTGCACCCAGATTGATTTTTTTAAATTAAACTTTTTATTTTTACATAATTACAGGTTTATATTCAGTTGTAAGAAATAACACAGAAAAATCTCAGTGTATACTTTACTCAATTTTCCCCAATTGTAACAATTTGTAAAACTATAGTACAATATCACTATCAGGAAATCAACATTAATACAATCCATCTACAAATATATATTCACATTTTATTTCTGATATTGGTGATTTGTATCTTCTCTTTTTTATTCTTTATCACTCTTGTTAGAAGCTTATGAATTCTAATGATTTTTTTGAAGACTTAGGTGTTTCTCATTAATTGTCTCTATTGTTTTCTTGTTTCCAATTTCATTGATTTCTGTTTTCATTCTTTCTGTGTGCTCTGGGTTTATTTTGCTCTTCTTTTTTTCTAGTTTCATGAAGTAGGAGCCTAAATTATTGATTTGAGACCTTTAATTGTTTCTAACATAAGTATTTTTTTTTTTGAGACAGAGTCTCACTCTGCTGCCCAGGCTAGAGTGAGTGCCATGGTGTCAGCCTAGCTCACAGCAACCTCAAACTCCTGGGCTCAAGCAATCCTTCTGCCTCAGCCTCCCAAGTAGCTGGGATTACAGGCATGCGCCACCATGCCTGGCTAATTTTTTCTATATATTTTTAGTTGTCCAATTAATTTCTTTCTATTTATAGTAGAGACGGGGTCTCGCTCTTGCTCAGGCTGGTTTCGAACTCCTGACGT
>CAUYRT010061668.1:0-24247 GCA_963574885.1 Lepilemur ruficaudatus | reverse complement strand
TAAAACCAAACTGTAACCCAAGCACCACGAGTCCACTTGCTCAAGGTTTCTTGGGAGTGGCTCCGGGTCATGGTCCTCAAATTTGGCTCAGAATAAACTTCTTTTAAATATTTCAGAGTTTGGATTTTTTTCCGTCAACACAGGTATAGGATAACTCCCTTTATACTGTTGTTTAAGTAATTGAAATGTCACCAGAAAACCTGTTAATTCAACAAAACTATGTTTATTGAAACTCCCTGCATGTAGTAAGCTTTAGTAATGTTTCAAGAGAAAGATGATAGAAGTGAGATATTTATCAGGGTTTGGGATCAATGCTCCAGTGGTGAAAAGGGAGTCTTTCAAGGTGGAACACTGATTTGGAATGGTTCAAAGTTCTTGACAAATCTTTTAGAATTAGTGGACACAGCAAAGTGAGGGCTTTGAAGCAAGTCTTAATGAGTAAGCTATTGTTTGATAAATGATCTTTTTACCCAGGTGACAAGACTACTTACTGTCTCCAGTAAATTGATCTGCAAGCATTTTCTGAAGTAAATAGTGAAGTTCTTTACTATATTATACCCTTATTTTGCCTGAATAAATGTTTCTTGTGGGAATCAACCACATCAAATTGAAATAGGTGATCCACAGTTTTTGTTTTTCCAATTATAAATGTTTATTCTAGTAATATTTTTTATTACCAACACACCAGAAAAAGTAATTAGTTGCCATTGTTCAGTTATTTGTTTTACATATATAGTATCTTCCTTAATTTCCATAACAACCCTGTTAAATAGAAGTAAAATCAGCATTTTACAGAGAATAACAGTTGGCAGACCTGGTAATCCAATTCATATCATCTAATTCTAGAGTCCATTATTTTATCTCTCTTAGTTCTTTTATTTTTTTGGCTGGAGTGCAGTGGCTTTATTACAGCTCACTGCAATCTTGAACTCCTGGGCTCAAGCAATCCTTCTGCCTCATTCTCCTTAGTAGCTAGGACAATAGGTATGTACTCCATGCGTGGCATCGTCTTACAAGAGGATTGGCCTGTCTCTATTGACCAGTCTCAGCTGCTTAATCACAAGCTTCCTCATCATTTTGTCCAATTAGTTGCTGTAGACATCCACAGTAATTGATTGACCAACCAGGTTTCCTGAAGCTGTAGTGGATAATATCAACACTGGACCATCAAACACACACCATTAGATTTTTTTGATGAATATCCGGTTTTGGACTATTTTTCTGCATTTCATCTTTATCCAACCATTGTGCTGAATGCTTGTGATTGTCCTTGTGATTGTCAAAAATAATCCATTTTTCATTACACGTTAATAGTATGGTGTAGAAATAGTTTACCTTTATGCCGTGACAGCAAAGAAAGGCAAGCTTTGAGACAATTTCTCTTCTGATGCTGGTTCAAGTCATGCGGAACCCATCTATTCAGCTTCTTTATCTTGCTGATTTGTTTCCAATGGTCCAAAATTGTTGGAATAGTAACATCAAACCTTGCTGCTGTTCATGCATAGGTTGAGATGGATTCACTTCCACTACAGCTTTCAGCTCATCATTATCCACCTTGGTCTCAGGGCACTCACGTGGCTCATTTTCAAGATTAAAATCACCAGTCATTGTTATTGCATTAGGCTAAATGTGACAATATCATCCTAAATTTTATTTTTGGTATAAGTGTGTGATAAATATGACATTTTAAAAAGTGATGAGGGCAGATTTGCCCTAGTGTCTTATTCAAAACTCTGGTTCAGGAGAAGGTCCAGAAAGAGGTACACTAAAATAGTCAGCAGCTGTAAGTATTATGCAGATAAAATTAGATTGAGATATGGAGTTCAGAAGAGAGGATGTCAGGAAAGAGAAAAGGAAGGAAAGAAAGAAGGAAGGCAGGAGGAAAGAATGGAGGGAGGGAGAGAAGGAAAACACAGTTAAATCTAAAACAAGAAAGAAATACTGAGAGAATATTTGAAATCAGTTAAAATTATGAAAAACATTGGGAAGGATAAACATTAAACTCTACTAAATCCCTGAGTACTAGAGAACTATATGTGTATGGTTCTGGGAAAGGTTCTGAAAGCATATGTTATCACTACCATGCCTTGATTCTGTGAGGAGTTGTCATTAGACCAAATAAAGGAAAGCTCTATATTATAACCAATAAGCTTAATGGACATTTTTCTATGTCTAGAAGAAGTCAAGGATCACAAAGTGCTCTTACTTGCTTTTTCTTTTTCTTTTTTTTTGGGGGGGGGGGCTTTTTCTTTAAAAAACATTTGTATAAATTCATGCTTTAATATCATCCATATTTCTCAAGGATACAATTGACTCAGATCACTAGATTTGTTAAGACTTTTAATTCACATAATTTTATAATTAGATGGGGATTCAGAAGTTATTTAATGAGACCTCACATCTTGTGAAATTGTCTTTACTCTCAGGGGAAAAAAAACAGTGGCTTGCAAGCTGTTATCCAGTCTTTGGCACATTTATAATGTATTGGAGAGCTCTCCACTTCACAATGATGGCCATATCAAAGTTGGGTAATTCTCATTCATAATTTGCTTATTTCTCTATTTTTAGTTCTATTCAATAGAGCATCACATTATGTATCATCCCATTTTAGTAATGTTGACTGCTTTAATATTTAAAGATAATCATTGTATGTGTGACTCCTGACTCTTCATATTTATTAAATATTTCCAGTTTCTTCTACTTTTCCCCATTTGATATGTTTTCCAGATCCCTCATTATTTTGGTTAAGGGTTTAGATGATCTCATTTAAATTAAAAAAATGCTCTTCTGTTATATATCCAGAACTGGACTCCAGACATTTTCTGAAGAATTGATTCGCATTCTTACAAATTTGATAATTCTAGGAAGCAAATCTGCATGGCCTTTGCTGAATTACTTGTGTAATAGCCATATGTCCTCTCAAATTTGTTTTTGTATCCATAACAAATTTTAACTAATTTAGCTTGATATTAGTATTACAGTTACTTTATTTAAAATGAATTGACTTTTCATTTGATAAACAAGGGAAACAGATCCAGTGGTGGATTTCCAAGACAATAGTGGAGTTTTGTGTCTGTGTTTGTGTATGGTCTTTTGTAGTATGTATGAGTATGTGTGTTTGTAGGGATGTGAGCGCGTACACAGACATGCATATGAAAGTGTTCTCCTGGAAGACATCACTGCAATTTTTATGGCTTCTTTCTAGAGACATTATCAAGTGAAAATCTTGCTTTCTAGTTTTTCTTTTTACCATTTTACATATAAGTTGAAGAAAAAATTATAAAATGATAAAAGAGGAATTAAAAATTGTGGGTAGAAATATTTTCTTTATGGAGAAGAGACAAAAGTTAGAGAACATTCAAGTCTGTTAGAAGGTATGACAAATAAAACTTGGTTTGCAATTGATTAAAATAAGACATTTTGCTTTTGTGGCACAAGACTGCTTTTGAACTATTCCTGGGTCTTCTTGAATATACAGGATAGTAGATTATAAAATATTATAGTAGTGAAATATTTCTCTAATACATGAACATCTTCATATGTCATTTATTTTTTCCTCCCAGTTTTCTCTCAGGTATGTACTCTTGAAAAAAAACAAGAACAAAAACAAAAAACCCAGAAACACCAAAACCATATCTGGTTTATACAGATTACGTATTCAAAATGTGATATTAGGAAAAATGAAATTAAATCTTTGTTGCTTATGTAAATGTTAGAATATTAATACTTTCTTGGTTTTGAAATCTTAATCCTTTGAAATCCTTTCTTAGCTGTTTTTGAAATCCTAATTGAAATATATCTGTGACTAATTAAGAAAATTGATGATTATTTTGTCATAATTTTTCTTTTCACTATTTTGAAAATATTAATTATGCCCTATTATACCAGAGACAGTTTCCTAGAATTTAGACAAAAAGCAAATGCATTTATTAAAATAGTACTGTCTTTAAAACTGTTGATGTTATTTTGTAGTGGTTTGAATATATAATATTCAGTCTATTAATTGAGTTGTCTGCTTTATAATCTATTTATGGCAAATTTAATACTCTACTTGCCACTACTATTTCTTTGCTGATCCATATATATTTTAATATTAGCTTAAATAAACAAATAAGAAGGTAAAGTGTTATATAGTGTGGTGTCCCAAATAGGCCCTAGGTGCAATGAAAGGTTTATTAAGTATCAATTTTCAGGCCCTGTTCTTTACAATTCTGATTTAGTAGATCTGGGGAGTTGTTGCCCAAATTGAATTTTTCAAGCTTCAATGGATTCTTACAACACACACACAAAAAAACACAATTGGAAAACCTTGATTCAAAATCGTTCCCAAAACACTTACTAAAGACTTTTGTTTTCTCACTGTTTTGAATCATTCATACCACTTGTTACATTCATTAATACAGACAATTGAATTGACTGCATATGGTATTTGAAATGACTATCTCTTTAAAATTAGGAAGTAACTGCTTCTCTTCCTTAAATCAATATTTTACTCAATTCTAATTTTCTATAGCAGGGAATTCACTCAAATATATAATGCATTAAATCAAATAACTTTTTGTATATATTAGTCTTTAGGTTAATTAGAGAATTACAAAACCAGTTTATGTGTATTGATCTTCATAAAAATTAAGATATTATTGAACTTGCATAAATTTACATGTTTTTGTTTTCTATTTTCAGGGTACAAGTTGAATTCTATATGAATGAAAACACATTTAAAGAGAGACTAAAATTATTTTTCATTAAGAACCAGAGATCAAGTAAGTCATTCATTTCATTCCCCTTTTTGTGTTTATACATATATTTACCCCAAAAAATGTCAATTGTGCAAACTTTTGCAAAATTCTTTTTATATAGAAGAATAAAATTGGTAATCTTGTCTGCCAATCTGCCAGGCAGTAAAATTTTAGAAAACTATAGGCACTACCTGTAGTGATGTTAATGCCTCTTGAACATCTTTAATTCTCCAAGTCCCACATCAATAAGTAGACTTCTGATTGAGGATTATGCGCATTAGCAGAAACATTAAGGAAAACAAATGAGGGGGTCTCTAAATTTTAACTAGGAAGAGCATCTAACTCAGAAAGCTCTGGTGATTCTGATAGACCTCAATAGGGAATAATTGTCTGATTTAGTGAAGGAAGAGTTTAATGTTTTCCAGTAATGCCTAATACTAAGAAACATATCTAAGGCACTCTGAAATATGCAGATTCCTGGGGATGCTTAGCCTGGAGGTTTTGAATCAGGAAGTGTAGAGTTAATTTCAGAGCTTAATATTCCAGCAATTTTTATCATCAAACAAATTTGGGAAATATTGCAACTTCAAGAAGGCCCTGAAATTGGCATAGTCACTGCCCTCTTCAGCCCATTCAAGGTTTAAGTGTCTGTAATACTTGTTGTCTTCCATAATACCACGTATTTTAAAAAGCCATATGTAATATACCAATATGCAATTTTTTATTGCTTAAAATGTCAACAAGAAATGGAGATGTCTGCATTTTAGATAGGTGTAGACTTTGTGAATTTTGACTCCTAAATCCTCTTGCAGTGGTCAAAATTTGGTGCCTCTTTTAGGTAGGATTCAAAGAGAGAAACCTGACTTATGGGAACTTATCCATATACTGACTATAGGGAATACTTCAATATTTAAGGCCTAGTGGTCAGATATTCGTAATTGTAGGCTAGCTTCAGGGTTAAGGCTAGTAATAGATAATGCCTTTCTAACCTGGTTTTATAGAATCTCCAAGGAAACCCCATCAACAGATATTACCTAAAGGGTCCACATCAGCTGAATAGAAGGTTTCTTTGCTTTCAATACTAACAATCCTATCTTCCCAGGCCAGAAAAGATGGATGCATTGTTTGACTATTCCATCAGCAGTCATCTTTGACTAAGCAGTCTTTTGAGGAGATCCATTTCTATAAAACCAGCACAATTTGGTTATGATTTAAAAGACCATGAGAAAGCTAGCCCATAAAATGTACTCAATATTTTAATAGGAAAACCTAGGAAAAATTCCACAATTAATAGGCATTAACCTTTTTACTGTTGAGAAATGTTACCACAGGTACACTCACATACAGCGGAGCAGAAAAAAGTGGCATTTCATTTTTAGATTTTATTAAGTAATAATTATAGGAAGGCCTTTATCAAAATTTTATTCATAATGCATGAATCGGATACCACTGGATAATTACAGAAAAGGCAATGCTCCTATTAATCAGACTTTATGCATATTTTAATTAATTACTTTTCTTCATCATCATTAAATATCACAGGCTACATAATTGTGACCTACACAGTTTAAAAGGTACATACATGGCAGCCTTAATTCCAACAAGATTTTTTAAGATTTCATGGGTATATATAACCTAGGTAAAAATAAGATTTAATTGGTTGAGCTAGAAATTTATGTGTGTGAGAGAGAATTTCCTAGCATATGCTATTATGATTTTTGTATAATTATAATTATATGATAATAATTATATAATTTATAGATATCATAATATAATTATATAATTAATATCAAATGTATAACATATAATTATGCAAGTATAATTATAATTTCTCTGTAATAAAATCTACAAGGTGCTCTGAAGGTATAAGATTTATAACTTAACCTATGAATCTATAAGTAGCTAGATTTTCTAGCTAGCTAAACTTTATCCCAAAATTCATGGATATATAAAATGCTTCAACTTGATAAGCATACTTGAACTAAGCTTGACTGGACATAAATTTTGTAGCTTCTGAATGTTCAAACCTAGATTTACTCTCAGTTTATATATAATATGCACTGTCATTTGCAGTTCATGCATTCTGTCTAACTCACTTTTTGTTTCAATATTCAGGTAATTAAAATTCAGCTACCAAGAACTTCAGAGACTTTAGACAATTATAGTGTTGTACCTTCTAAATACAATTTAAATGCTGTACTTAAAGTTGATATTTTTGGCAATTCTTTTTAGTCTTTTGTGAACTAAGTTCAAATGAAAATCAAACTTTTATTGTTTGTTTAAAGGTTTAAGAATACGCCTGTTCAATTTTTCTCTCAAATTATTAAGCTGCTTGTTATACATAATCCGAGTACTACTAGAAAGTCCTTCACAAGGAAATGAATGGTAAGGTATCTTTGACCCTCAACAAAATTCTTTGGATTATTTTGAATTGTATCACATTTTAAACGATGTTATATAGAACTTATTTTTTTCAAGGACATTTTAGGTGTTTTTCACAAATTAATCTGATTTACAGGCACTACATGAATGCAATTCTTGTAGGTTCTTTGTAAGCATCTCTTCTTTTATTGTTTATCTATTTGTATAATGCTAATATTGGGCTTTGAACCATAAAAATGTTATTGCTAAAGTGCTCTAAGTAATTATTGTTTAATATGAGTTAGTCTCTTTAAAGACCTGAATGACTTTCTATTTTTGATTTACATATATTCCCAAAAGGTTTATTCTACTGTATGCCAGCTTTGCAGATATTTTCAGTTATACTGTAGTTAATACCCTTGAATGGAAATACTGCAACATATATTGGGATGCATAACTATCTCAAGTCTCAGTTTTAGCCTGTGCAGTTCTTTATCTTGAGTTAAATGACATTAATTTATTAATTTATTTTTCATTCATAATCCCGTTGCTGTTATTAAATTGTATTTCTATTCTTTTATGCCCTTTCCTTATTAGGCTCTGTCCTTTGCTAGAAGCGGTAGGGAAGGGGACTGCTTGTGTAATTGCATACATAATTTTTATTTTGTCACCATCCTGGACTCCTGTCCAGCCTACTAAATTTATAATAATTTTCAAAGAAGAAAACTTAAATTTGATAGCTAACTTGTGTACAATTATTTTTTATGTGAAAGTTTTTGCTAAGAAAATTTAAAAGTGAAAAGATCAAGGTAAAATAGAAAGTGAGTTGATAATATGCATTTAAATTGGTACTCTTTAGCTTGTTTAGATAGTAAACATGATTCTGTACTTATTCAAAGGTTTGGAAATAAGTTAAAGATTAATAAGTTAAGTTTTATCTTGTAATAATCTATGTGATAATTCTTTATAAAATAATTTATTTAATGAAATATAAATATCTTTATTGAATATTTAGCATGTACCGGTCACGTTGCTATAAATGAAGATATACAGAGATTCATAGGAACATTCAGTATCCTTAGGGAATTTTCAACCTGTGAAAAGATTGTTTATTTTGGAGCTCCTGCTATTTTCTGGCATTAAACTAGTTACTTTACATGTGTTATTTCCTTCAATATATACTTAATCTTATTATTCTCACCTTACACATAAAAAAGCAGAGGTTTTCTCATATTTGCCACTCTCTATTTTGAGACCCTCAGGACTAATTTGTTATGTCTTCTATCCCTGTTTAACTCAGTGACCATAGGAAGACAGTGCCTTCTCATTTCCCCAAATTTCAACAGCATGTTCAACTTTTCTTCTTGGATGTCTAATAGGCATTTCAGGCTTACCGTGTTCCAATCAGCTTCTTTTTAGCTCTTCTTCATCCCATGAATGACATCTCCATCCTTCCTCTAAACCCTGTTCTACTCACAGCCTTCCACATTTCAGATGATGACAACTCCATCCTAACAGTTGTTCATGCCAAATGCTTTGTAGTCATTCTTAACTTCTCTATTTGTCTGCAGCATATGCAAACTCCTTAGAAAATTCTGTCATTTCTGCTTTCAAAATATACCTGGCACACAATCACTTCTCCATGCTACCACTCTGGCGTGAGCCACCTTCTCTCACCTGGATTACAGCATTACCTACCTCCTAATTGGTCCCACTGATTCTGCCTTTTCTCCCTTTTGGTATATTCTTTTTTTTTTTTTTTTTTTTTGGTATATTCTTAATGTAGGAGCTATTCTTATTAAACATAAGTCACATCTTGATGTGACTGCTCTGAATGCCAAAGCACTTACCATAGCCTATAAGCACCTGTCTTTTCCCTTTAACTTCACCACCCACTATTCATCCCTTACCTATTCTGCTCCAGCCAGATTGGCCTCCCCTCTGTTCCTGGATTATACCAGACATCCTGGCGTAGGGCTTTTATAGGGAATATTCCTTTTATAGGGAATTCTCTTCCATCAGATAACATAAGGCACACTTCCTCAGATCTTTGCTCAAAATAATATTAAGCATCCTGTTTAAAATTGTAGTCTCTTCATGAGACTCCCTGGAATAGTTTTTTTCCTCTTTTTCTTTTTTATTTCTTTCTCCAGTGCCTTTATTTCTTTTATATATTCCACTAATTTTTCTTGTTTCCCATGTATACCATATGTATTAGAAGAGATATTCCATGATAGCATGTATCATTGTCTAAATCCCCAGAGCCTGGCACAAATTAGGCAACCAATAGTTATTTTTTAAATGATTGAGTGAATAAAATTTCTTTATAATCTAATTTTGCTTACCTCACTTCACCAGCCTCCTACTCTAGCCATGCTCACCTACTTGAGGTAACTTATACATACTTTGCTCTGTCTCTGGGCCCTTGAACATTCTGCTCCCTCTTCTTGTAAATCTGTTTTCCACTCCTCCTCACAACCCACCCTTTTGTGACTTGCTTCAGGACTCCTGAAGGAAAGCAACTTCTTGGATAACGTTTAGTCTGAGACCATTCCCAGGTATCATGCCCTGTAGCCCAGTTCCAGTTTGGGTTAGGATTGTCTTCTGGATACTCTCTGAGCGTCTCCCATACTTCTCTCACGACATCCAATACAATACCCTTGAGTTTACCATTCACTTCTTTGTGCTCTCTGTATGCCCAGCGAGGGCAGGGGCCATGTTGTATCTGGCTGTAGCACTCATACTTAGCACAGGACATGACAAGTCAGTGAATGTTGTTGAATTAATGGAATGGTGCTCAACAATTTTATTGATAGTGGTGCCCAATGAAGATGATGGAGAACCACTGCCTGGACATGTCAGTACACATTACATTTATCACATTTTTCTGTCTGTGTTATTAAAATGGTTCATGTAACAAATTCTTCTACAGTCATGCCAGAATTTTTTTTTAAACTAGGTGATTTATAATAAAATATACACTAGAGAGAACTGGAAATCCTAATATGAGGCATGATTGAATCTGTCTAAGGGTAAAAGGGTACTGGGTGGTGACAGCAGAGTAAAATTATATTATTTGGAAACATTCAGACGAACAAAGTTTCCTACAATTAACTTCTATGTAATATTACTAAGAATATTCAGCCGTAATTATAGAGGATATACATTTAAAAAATCAGATTACTGTAATTAAAAAAACATAACAAACTAACTTATGGCTCCATTTTGAGTACAATGTTCTGTTTAGTTCCCATTGTCAATGCAGTATTGGTTAATGAAAAACAGAAATGGCCTTTATGTGCACAGGCTCTATTTTAAAATAATGAGGCTAATTAAGCAGAGATTTATTTAATTAGAGCTTCTGACATGATAAATCTGCAAGTATTTTGTACTGCTTTGCTTTATTTTTAAGTCCCTTCTTAGGAATCAAAATGGATAAGAAAATGTTGCAATGTACACAAACTGAAGGATATGAAAAGAATTTTACTGTTAATGTGTGACATTGTCCAATGGCAAACTCTGGTGTACACACAGTGTGTAGTAAATGATTTGAAGGTGTTAGCAAAGGAAACACACCTGCAGCATGTAATTTATAAGTTACATTGAAAGATGAGCCATCAGCATTCAATCATTCACTGTCTGCTGATGCTTACAGTTTTTCACTGTGTCAAAACTCATGCATTTGTTGCCACTTTTAAAATTGTTGAAGTGATTATTAGTTTTTAGCAGCAAATGGTAGAGACAAAAGTAGGAAGCACATGAACGTGCTTATATTTTATGGTATTTGGATTTGCATTTAAAATCAGTGCCTAATATAGCAAATGGTATGTTCAGGTGACATTCAAATTTTAAAGATTATTCTTCCTTAGGGCAACAACTTTTAAAAGAAGAAATAGTATTTTGACCACATCTTTTAAATATTTGATGACCTATAGGAATAAATGTTTTAATATAGGCCTTTTCTTCTTTCACATATATTGACTATTTTTATAGATTAAAGTAATACCATGTACTCTAACATAAAATCTCAAATGTTCAAAAAAACTTTTTTATTTACTAGAGAGTCTAATACTCATGTTTCTGGTCAGTGTGGACCCTTTCTCCAAATAGTAATTCACACACACAGACACACATACACACATAAATACACATCATCATGTGGTAAGTATAATATTATATGTGCAAACCACTTGCATTTTGCAGCTACATGTTGTCCTAAGGCCTGAATCCTTTGCATTCAGCTTTCAGAAAGAGAAAAAGAGCATGGAGATGGCACATGTAATTTTAAAAATTCCTGGCTAACAATGACAAACTTCACTTTTACTTGTATTAAAATATTTTATACTCAGATCTCATGTGAGAGTTAGTCACATTATCATATCTCAACAGAAAGACTGAGAAATGTAGTCGGCTGAAGAGTGGTTTTGTGCACTCAACTCTGTGCCATGGAAGAGGGAGAATGAATATTGATAATGAATGAAAGTCACCTCTGCCACAGCCAGTGTCAGGTGGAAAGGCCCTTAATGTCTGTTCTCTCAAAGAATCAGTTATCAGTCGTCTCTGCAACACCCTTGACAGCTGTTTGTCTAACCCTGGGTTAAGTATTTCCAATGTTTTGAAAGGATTCAGTTACTGAAAAGTGTTTTGAATATATTGGCAAGGCTGTAATATGCTTTCATATCCTCATCACCTTGTTTTTGGATGCATACTAAATTTTGTATGTTATTGAAATGTGGGCCTAGAACAATACCTAGCACTTAGGTCCTAGTGATTGTTGCGGTTAAGAGAGTTTTATAATTTATGACCCTGGTTTATTTGTTTATTATTTGTTAATACAATACAAGCTTGTGTTAGTTTATTTTGGAGCACTATCAATCTTTGAGCGTGAACACTTGAATAAATTTAAGACTGCCATGTCAAGAGTTTTGGTCTTTATCCTAACAAAAGTGAAAACCCATACCCCACAGGGTAATGTGATCCAAAATGCATTTTGAATGAATCAGTGTCATTGCCATTTGGAGAAAAATTGTAGAAGGCAAAAGAAGGTGCAGGGTCTCCACAGATAGGTTTTTGCATGAGTCCAATTGTGGAAAATGGTAGCTTAGAATAAGGTGGTTGTAGAGATAAAAAGATTAGATGAATTTTACAGATATTTGGTGGGAAAAATTGAAAAGATTTGATGACTGATGGATTAAATATTTACAAATACAGAAGAGGAAAGTATCTATAATGATGCTTATGTTTGAGTAGCCAAACACAATGGGATTTTATACAATTTACTGAGATGTGAAAAACAAAGAGGATCAGTATTTGGGAAAAAGATCACAAGTTTTGTTTAGAACAATTGACAAAGTTAAGAGCACTTTAGTCTAATATGCTAGGTTGTTATTTTGATTGGTTTTTTAAAGTTTTGCCACTTTTTTAATTGATTTTATTTTAGCATATTATGGGGGTACAAATGTTTAGGTTACATATATTTCCTTTACCCCTCTTCCACCCCCCAAGTCAGAGCTTCAAGCATCTCCATCCCCTAGACGGTGCTCATTGCACTCACTGTGTATGTATATACCCATCCCCTCCTACCTCCTCTCATCTGCCTGACGCCCAATGAATGTTACTACTATATGTGCACTTAGGTGTTGATCAGTTAAAACCAATTTGATGGTGAGTACATATGGTGCTTATTTTTCCATTCTTGAGATACTTCACTTAGTAGAATGGGTTCCAGCTCTATCCAGGATAATACAAGAGGTCCTGCATGCATCACATTGTTTCTTATAGCTGAATAGTACTCCATGGTATACATATACCACATTTTATTAATCCACTCATGTATTGATGAACACTCGGGTTGTTTCCACATCTTTGCAATTGTGAAGTATGCTGCTATAAACCTTTGAGTGCTGATGTCTTTTTTATAGAATGTCTTTTGTTCTTTTGGGTAGATGCCCAATAATGGGATTGCTGGATCAAATGGTAGATCTACTTGTATCGCTTTAAGGTATCTCCATATTGCTTTCCACAGAGCTTGCACTAGTTTGCAGTCCCACTGGCAGTGTACGAGTGTTCCTGTCTCTCCGCATCCATGCCAACATTTATTGTTTTGGGACTTTTTGATAAAGACCATTCTCACTGGAGATAAATGATATCTCATTGTGGTTTTGATTTGCATTTCCCTGATGATTAGAAATGTTGAGCATTTTTTCATATGTTTGTTGGCCATTATTCTGTCTTCTTTCGAAAAATTTCTGTTCATGTCCTTTGCCCACTTTCTGATAGGGTTGTTTGATTTTTTTTCTTGCTGATTTTCCTTAGTTCTAAATAGATTCTAGTTATCAGCCCTTTATCAGATGTGTAGCATGCGAATATTTTCTCCCATTCTGTAGGTTGTCTGTTTGCTCTCGTGATAGTTTCTTTGGCTGTGCAGAAGCTTTTTAATTTGATCAGGTCTCATTTATTTATTTTTGTTGTTGCTGTGATTGCCTTTGGGATCTTCTTCATAAATTCTTTGCCTGGGCCAATGTCTGTAAGAGTTTTTCCAACATTTTCTTCTAGAATTCTAATAGTTTCATGCCTTAGGTTTAAGTCTATTACCCAGCGTGAGTTGATTTTTATGAGAGGTGAAAGGTGTGGATCCTGTTTCAGTCTTCTATATGTGGCTATGCAGTTTTCCCAGCACCATTTATTAAATAAGGATTTTTTTTCCCCCAGTATATGTTTTTGTCTGCTTTGTCAAAGATTAGATGGCTATATGAGGATGATTTTATATCTGGGTTCTTGGTTCTGTGCCACTGGTCAATGTCCCTGTTCTTGTGCCAGTAACAAGATGTTTTAGTTACTATAGCCTTGTAGTATAGTTTGAAGTCTGGAAAATTGATGCCTCCCATTTTGTTCTTTTTGCCTAGGATTGCTTTTGCTATATGAAGTCTTCTCTGGTTCCATACGAAGTGTAAAATTATTTTCTCTATATCTGTGAAAAGTGATGTTGGTATTTTAATTGGGCTTGCATTGAATCTGTGGATCACTCTGGGTAGTATAGATATTTTAACAATGTTGATTCTGCCGACCCATGAGCATAGTATGGTTTTCCACCTGTTTACTGCTATTTCCTTCCCCAGTGTTTCATAGTTCTCCTTGTAGAGGTCTTTTACCTCCTTAGGTAAATATATTCCTAGGTACTTTATTTTCTTTGTTGCTCTTTTGAACTGAATTGAGTCTTTGATTTGGTTCTCAGTTTGACTGTTGTTGGCATATATGAATGCCTCTGATTTGTGTGTATTGATTTTGTATCCTGAGACTTTACTAAATTCACTTATCAATTCAAAGAGTCTCTTGCTTGAATTCTTGGGATTTTCTAGATCTAATATCATATCATCAGCAAAGAGTGAGTGTTTGATCTCTTCTGCCCCCATTTGGATGCCCTTAATTTCCCTCTCTTGCCTAATTGCTCTAGCTAGGACTTCCAGCACTATGTTGAATGGAAGTAGAGAGATAGTGGGCAACCTTGTCTGGTTCCAGTTCTAAGTGGGAGTGCTTTCAATTTTTCCCCATTCCATATGATGTTGAAGTTTTGCCATTCTTTTTAAAACAAGAATTTTGAAGTGTTTATTGCTCTTTGTTATTGTTTAACCTACTATCAAACAGTTTAACCATTCTTTTTAAAACAAGAATTTTGAAGTGTTTATTGCTCTTTGTTATTGTTTAACCTACTATCAAACAGAAAATGACTTAAGGATTTAAATGTACACTTAATACTTCATGGAACTCCTGTCTTATTTCATAATATAAAGAGTGAGTGGGGCCTGGCACGGTGGCTCACATCTGTAATCCTAGCACTCTGGGAGGCCAAGACAGGAGGATCGCTTGAGCTCAGGAGTTCCAGACCTGAGCAAGAGCAAGACCCCATCTCTACTAAAAATAGAAAAAATACAGCCAGGCAACTAAAAATAGAAACAAAAAATTAGCCAGGTATGGTGGCTCATGCCTGTAGTCCCAGCTACTTGGGAGGCTGAGGCAAGAGGATCACTTGAGCCCAGGAGTTTGTTGGGAGCTAGGCTGTTACCTTGGCACTCTAGCCTAGGGACAGAGTGAGACTCTGTCTCAAAAAAAAAAACTGAGTGGGTTTTGTTTAATTTGTTTTGGGGAGTTATTATTTATATTCTGGGGGAACAGGAACATGTAACTATTTTCATCTTTACTCAAGTAGGATATATTGCTGTGAGTAACTCCCAATTGAATCAACTGTAGATCAAATGATGTAGTTAGAGGTAGGGTAAAAATAGTGGAAAATTAGAATTAGTAAGACCATAAAAATGTTACTGTGTTCTTGGCAGAGTATAAGCATTTTTTGACATCAGAAATGATTATTTTTAAGAGATATTTAAGGGCAATCTATCTCACCTGATGTTCTACACTGACCGTAGTCACAGGTTATTTTTTTGTGGTATGTTAAATATGTTATAAAAATTAAAATCTGAAATACTATAGTCCTGTGTACTCTGAGTTACTGACTTTATTATTATCATTCACACTATTGAATTTGTAATGCCTAAATATTTATACCAAATGTTTATAAAAACAAAAAACATAAACAGCAAAATTTTAGTTTACAAAAACAACAACAAAATTTTAGAGTATACAGAAGACTCATAAGTGAGTTTTCAGTGGAGAATTGTCTAGTAAAGTGTTTGAGGGTTTTTTGCCCTGCCATATCATTCTTTAAATGATGGCTCCTTATATGATCATTCATTATTAACAGTGACCACAAGTGAAATTGAACAAATTTTTGCTGGAATATAAATGAACATTAGCAGAAAAAAAACTAAAACAAAAAAATGTTAATGTTGATAGTTTGTCTTTTCTATGCTAGCATTATCTTAATATTTTAAACTTGAATTGAATTTTAAAAGTAAATAGATTTTTCACATTTTTAAAACTAACATCTTATTATTCTTTTTATAGGTCTCATATCTTTTGGGTAAACAGAAGTCTACCTTTATGGGGCTTACAGGTAATGTACAATTTTGTTTTATTCCTATATTTCTGGGTTAATCATATTTCACAGAGAAATACCATTAGAGAGAAAACTGTTGATATTCAAAATGAGTTTGTCTTCCTGTTGAATGAATTTTGATATACATCTTAGACTAACATTTTTATTTCTTTCTTCTCATTTGCCTGAGCTCTGCATCCTACCTTTTGAGAATTTCCTGGTTTTCAGGATTAGATTTTAAGGAGCTCTTGAGAGTATGGAGAAAACCAAAGTAAACCAGTATTTTAAGGCTTCATAAGTTTTCCCAAATTATATTAGGTATTCTTTTTATATAATTCTTGTAAAATTAATCAGGAGTCCATAGACATATTTGCTTTTTTACCTTATATCTTTGTTGCTTAGAACATGATAGAATCTCAATAAGTAATTGTTAAATGAATGAACAAGTGAAAGAATAACTCATATTACCAATAGTAAGAACTTAGTTCCTAACCAATTAGTTTTGTAAATAAAACAAAAACTGGCAGAAAAGGTGTCCATAAGAAAAAGTCAAAAAAAATAAATAAATAAGAGAGAACAGCATGTCTGAACTGTATTGTTGAGGTGTTCCCTAGAGTCCCTAGTACCTGTTCTTTGATCCTTTTTCTACTGGTTTTCATGCCCAGCAAACTTTTTACAAGTTTTCTACCTCCTCTACTTCTGTTTACCTCCTACAGATCCTTTTTATTTTCTATTTTTTTTAAAGTACAAATAAATTGGGAGAATAGGATCAGTAACATAAAAAAGAATTGGAGATCAGAAGACAGTTGAGTCTGGAGGAAAGGGAAAGACTTTAATACTTATTGCTTAAAAACAATCTTTAAAATACTTTTAAATTAAATGTTTCATTTTCCTTTTAAAATCATGATGATTGTGAAGTCTGTACATTTTGTATGTGCTACCAAATTCTTTTAAGTATGTATGCATTGTGATCATAACTATGAAATCAATTTTTACTATGTCTGGATATTTCATATTTTGTTGAAGTCAAGTTTTTATGTCTTTTTACACTGATATTTTTTGTCATGTCACATTAATTTATAAAAACCCTTTCAAATATTCAAATGTTCATTAAAAATGTCTAGTCCTCTAAATTCAAATCGAGGTATCCTGATGGTTAGATGTGGTCTTATTTACACTGTTAACGTCCACATGTAAAGCCATTGCACAAATAAATAACCAATGATCAATGTTAAAATTTAAAAAATGTAGCCATTGAATCTCTGAGCTAGATTCCTATATTACCCTTCAATTAAGTACACATTTAAAATAAATTAATATTTCATGAATAGTAATATGTTATCTTGAAATATATTTTGATCTACTAAAATTGTTTTAACAGTAATATTTTAAAATAATAGTGCTCATTTTACATAGTACTTTGAGTTACTTATGATAAAAGTATTCTAGCAATTATTTAGCACTGTGTACCTCTAGAAAAGAAAACATGGATGATTTAGTGGACTTGTGGAGAAAACCAAAGAAGTTTGAGTTTTCTATCATCATAAATTCCTGGCTACTACATGCACCTCTGAACATGTTTTACTTAGACTGTTATGCATTCATCTGTTTTTTATTATTCTCATGTTTGAATATTCACTTAAATTCAAAGATTTTATTCTAACAGGAGACACAATTTAATCTCAAGAGTATCTGCTTCTCTCATTCAGATTGTCTTAAACCTCAAAAATCTGTAAACAAATAAATTTACCAGAGTCATTTCCTGTTTATATGTGCTTATTTGATTCTATGTATCTGTCCTTAAGTGCTTAGAGTATGTAACACAGAATAATTTCATTATCTTTTCTGTTGTAATGATAGATTTTTCATGAACAGTAGAAATTGTATGTACAATAGGGAATATAGAGAAAGACAAAAGAATGTCTAGGAGGATGCAGGATTTCCATCTGCACAAGGGGAAAATGGTTATGAAGTTCAATCAAATAAAATCTGAAAGTATCTCAAAGTGCTGATATGCTCTATTTTGTTTAGTGTTCATGGATGTTACCATTTCATTTTGTTTGATGTGGATGATAGGATTGAATATATTATTCACCTTGAAGCTTGCATTCTTTTATTTTTTGTATTTTCTGAAGTGAAATGCTGATTTTGGCAGAGCTGGTTATACAGCTGCTGCAAAAGGGCAGTTATTTGTGGCAGGGCAATGTGTGCGATTGTATGTGTTAGGAACACACACAAAATGACCCTTTTCTGTACATACCGTGTAGACTCCAGCTAGTCTGACTATTCTAATTCTACCTTAACATTTTGAATAATAAAAAAGATTTTTAAGGAATATTAGAAATTATCGAAACTATGCTATAGTACAGGGGAGCAAAAAACTATGGCTCGTAGCCTGCCACCTGTTTATAAAAGTTGAAGTGCCTCCTAATGCCTCCTATATCGTATATATGTGTGTCATAGAAATAAAGTTAATATTAATAGTATAATCATTAATATATATTTTAATTTTATTGCATATTCTCATTAAGTTACAATTTATGTTTTAGGTTTCAGTGGCATTGATAAGCCTATTTGAAACAATACTACTTGGTTATCTTAGTTATAAGGTAAGTTATTTTAATTAGCAGTTTTCTGCTGATAGAACATGTTGCTTGCATTTTACTCAGTATTCCTCTATTTATAATTCATACTTTGAGATAAGGCAGGCTCTTCATAAATCAGTTTAATTATTTTGACCCCCTTTAGTGGGTGATAAAAAAAACTAGTGATATAGTAATGTTTTCCTTGGTAACTTGAAAATGCTCCACTAATTCCTATGGATTTACTTAACCATTATATGCATGATTATAGAGAGGAAATCAAAGGGAATGGTCTAACTTTTTATTATTCTCAACCTATTATCTTAACCTGTACAAAAATATTGAGGGGAGCAACAACAAGTCTGCTAGGTATTATTTTAGTAAATTATCTTAATTTCTGGTGAGGCTTTGTTTGGCTAACATGATTTATCAAATATTTACAAAGCCCCTATCTGATAACGAGCTGCACACTTTGTATGACTTTTTTCTCAATGAGTTTAGAACGAAGAATGGGGAGTAGGCAGGGCAAAATTATGCAGATAATAATAATACAAGGCAGAATATGAGTGCTTTCAGTTAGGTACAAAGAAAGTACTATGGCGGTTCCTAGAGAGAGGTCATATCATGGGATGAAAAGGAAATACTTCACTGACTACAGCAGAGTCCTTGAATCATAATGATTTTAATAAGGCAAGATGAAGAGACAGGGCAATAGGGATTGATAGAATTAGCAACACCATAAAAAAAGGATTGTGCATATAAAATTGGAGGAATAATAAATATGCGTGGCTAGAATATGGGGGCATTGTGTGGCAGCATATAATGGGAAGTTGATGGGAGTGATTAACATGAGAGTTCTATCACTGAAATTCGGTTTCAGAAATATTAGTTCAGAACATCTCTGAAGTGCAGGTCACAGAGACATCACAGTGTAGGTCATGTGCTCAGTTAAGAAATGTTGCAGTATGAAAGGAAAACCAACAGTGAGATTTGGCTAGGTTAAAGGAATTGTCTGATTTGATGAAAAATTAATTATGAAGGTAGAAGCTAAAAGAAATAAAAGAAATACCATATTGGTTGAGAGAGAGGTGAGAAGCACTCTAAAATTTAGAGCCTGAATGGCTGGAAATATGGAAGTAAAACTAACAAAACAATTATTTCAAGAAGAAAGATTAGAATCCAGATAGATGAAATATTGAAATTGGTTTTGCAGATTATGAATTTGAGGTGCTGGTAGACAAACAGACGTGGCATGCAGGCAATTGAGAATGAGGATCTAGAATTTTCAAGAGAGAGATGGATTTATTAAGATTTGGCAGTCATTTTTACAGAGATGGTGAAGGACCTATGAGACTCTACCACATGGGAGATAATCATCAAGACGGAAGCTACAGCTCATGTTGGTGGAGATGCTTATGTTGTGGGTTTTGGAGGAGGGACAGAGCAATCAGAGAAGACAGAAAAACAGACAAGGAGGTTTGAAAGTCATTGGAATGGTTGAGCATCATAATCATCACTCATTTTTGTTAATAGTTTCTTCATCTGCTACTGTGGTCCCCAACCCCTGCGGATCCCTACTGGTCCATAGCTTGACAGGAGCTAGGCCGCACAGCAGGAGGTGAGGAGGCAGGCAAGTGGGGAAGCTTCATCTGTGTTTACAGCCACTTCCCATGCACATCACCGCATAAGCTCCGCCTCCTTTCAGATGAGCTTGGGCATTAGATTCTCATAGGAGAGCGAATCCTACTGTAAACTGCGCATGCGAGGTATCTAGATTGGTTCGCAGGTGTCTACATTGACTCTTTATGAGAATCTAATGGCTGATGATCTGAGGTGGAGCTAAGGCGGTGATGCCAGCACTGGGCAGAGGCTGCAAATACAGATCATTAGCAGATAGGTCTGCGCAAACATGTAATGTGCTCCAATCATCCTGAAACCCCTCCCCCCCCTCACACCCCCATTTCCTATCTGCGTCTGTGGAAAAATTCTCTTCCATGAAACCAGTCCTTGGTGCCAAAAAGTTTGGGGACTGCTTATCTAATACATCAACAAGTGTACTCAAGGTTATGTTTTTGGAAAATTGTTATCTAGCGTATCAATTTCTTTCTCACTTTCTAAAACAGAGAGTTTTGAAGATGACATTTTTTGACTATTTTTAATCCTAAATTTAGGTTAAGAAGGTTTTACAAACTCACCTTTTTTTAGGCTTTATTTTTTTTCTTTTAAATTCTCGTTATTGCCATCTAAAGAAAATAATGCCAATATCTAAGAAGGTGAGATTGATAAATAAGGAAGTATAGAAAGAAAAGAACAAGGACTTATAAAAATAGAGATAAATTGACTAAATATTTATGAGAAGAAATAGGATGTTATAAATGTCTGAGAAAGAAAAATGTCATATGAAAGCATGTGAACTATAGCAAGTGTAAGAAGCTTGAGAAAAGGCCAATGAGTTTAGAAATTATTCACCTGCAAGAGACCAGTTATACTGGGGTACAAAGAAGAGTAAAAATAGTTAAATGGAGAATGTTGGTTGACTGGGGCAGGAGCTTACTAGAAGTAGCAGAATTAAGCAGGAATGACTGCTTAATAATGGAAAATATCTTCATTGTTTAAAAAGAAAGTAGAAGGGAAGAGAGAAATATGAGACATGAAGCAAAGTTTATAATAAGTAAGAATTAGCTGGAATAGCAACCTTAGGTTTAATGTTCAGCTTTGGAAAGTCTCCATTCTCTTATGACAGTACAGAAGATGGAAGTGGTACATGAGGGAGTATTTTAAAGCCAGAGAAGGGAGTTGAGAGAGCTTACACGTGGCAGTCAATATCCCTGAATTACCCAGAAAGTACTGGATCAATGATTAGCAATATAGACTAAGATATTGAGGAAGGGTCTTTTAACAGTTTATTAGTATATATAGTTATCAAAATAAGTGCTGTATAAATATGTCCTGATTGACAAAGCTGGATTTTGAGTACTTAGAAAAACAAAACAAAATAATAATCAAATAAATTAATACCCAAATTTTATCTTTAAATTTCTTTAGTATGCAAGTATATGATGAATGTTAAATGCAATACATAAATATTTAGGATTTTGAGTAAATTAATTATATCTCCTTCACTAGTATAATAGTATGTACAGAAATGTAATATGGCCAAATATTAATGTGTATTTGTGGATATATTTGTTTCAGCTTCTAGCTAAAAAGTAATGTGAAATTAATGTTGGTGTTTTGCTAATAAAACTCATCACTCTAATTTAAAAAGTCATTTTAAAAGCACACACAGATTCCAGATAATTTTTCATTGTAATCATATGATGATGACATTTGTAATTAATTACTTCCTACCATTTATAAAATGAGAGTAGAACATTATAAGACCTAGCATGTAGAGCTAGATGATATATAATATTTCCATTATGACCCTCATAAACATTAATGGCTTAAATGGAGGAGAGGTAGATGGTAGTTAAAAACAGGGTGTTACAAAGGAAACAGGATAAAAAGGGGTAATATGACAGCAGAATAGGTTGCTGTTAATTATCTTCTGTTTCCTCTCATAACTTTAGCCAAATTATAACCTCTTTTGACTTGTTCAACAGAGTGTTGGATAATTTTTTTGGAATGAATAAATTAAGTAATGGGTAAGTATTTATAATCTATAAATAAGGCATGTTTGGATAACAGAATCTAAATGTATTCCTCCCCTCAAATTAAATTTTTAAGAAAAATAACAGACAGGCATGCATAATATTGCATTGCATCAGCAATGTATCCATTCCTAATATTATTCTTTGATACTTATAGTTCTGAATTATCAATATTAATAGTAAAGCACATATATTTTTTCATATGTTTAAATATGTAAATGTACAATGTATATATATAATATATGTATATAGTCAATATTTAAAATTACATTTAATACAATATTATGCAAGCACTTTATAAATCTTGAAATTAGACATTCTAAAATAGGCATGACTTTAAGCCTTAACAATTAAGACAGTTTAAACAGAGATGGCAGTTTTCGAAAACAAAGATTAATGAGTTAAATTGAAATTAGCAAACTCTTAAAGTACCTGCTGAAGTTATCATATAATGAATTAAAATCCATGACATTTTGTCTTCTATCATACAGAAGTGCAGGTCTGTGCTTAAATTGTCATTCCATTCATGTTTTTAGCTAGTTGGCAAAACAACCACGGTAATCACTCGACACTAAAGTTCTTATTTTTCTGTCACCATAAATACCCTAATTCCTTATCAACTACTTTCAAATAGAACTCTATTTATACCCACACATTCATTAAATCAAAAGGAAACAAAAATAAACCCGGCACAATTTCCAAACTTTTACAAACAAAAATTTATCACACCTAAAAGCCTTTTGTTAAATCTACATTTCTTTTTCCTATAATCACATTATAAAAAGCAACAATTTTGAGAATTTAACATCATGCTTCTGGCTTATTTCTGGAAAAGAACAGAGGACTTAGCCTAGGACTTCTGGATATGCCTAGATATTGCTGATTCTGCTTATCATGCCCTGGAAATGGTAAATCCCAATATTGTTGAATTTGCATTTCAAAATACAAAGTAAGTACTGACATACTACACTGTTTTAACTTCATTCAAATAAGACAAATTATCAGCTCCTTTCGTTAGCTATTTTAAATATAGATATTCTTAACATTTAAAAATATTTATACAAAGTACCTTGGTTCAACCTGGGCTGAAAACATCTAAACTGCTGTAACTCATATAATTCCTAAAGTGCTTTTTAGAGTTACCTAGATAATAACTTCAAGTTTCCACTTTTATTGATGATGAAAATAAAAGCCTGATACATTTTAGAAAATCACATATTTTCCTGCATTTTGATTGATTAAGGAATAATATGCTCATGCCAAATGTAGAATGGTTGGATTAAGATTTATTTATATTTTATTGAATTCTGTCACTGAGAAGGGGAACAGAATATTATACACTTAGAACAGATAAAGCTACTACTTAGAAACTATTTTTTTTTTTCTTTTTTTTTTGAGACAGAGTCTCACTCTGTTGCCCAGCCTGTAGAGTGCCGTGGCATCAGCCTAGCTCACAGCAACCTCAAACTCCTGGGCTCAAGCGATCCTTCTGCCTCAGCCTCCCGAGCAGCTGGGACTACAGGCATGCGCCACCATGCCCGGCTAATTTTTTTTTTTACATATATATTTTTAGTTGGCCAATTAATTTCTTTCTATTTATAGTAGAGACGGGGTCTCGCTCTTGCCCAGACTGGTCTCGAACTCCTGACCTTGAGCTATCCACCTGCCTCGGCCTTCCAGAGTGCTAGGATTACAGGCGTGAGCCACCACGCCCGGCCTTAGAAACTATTTTTTAATAAGCTTCTTTTTTTTTTTTTTTTTTTTTTTTGAGACAGAGTCTCTGTTGCCCGGGCTGTAGAGTGCCGTGGCATCAGCCTAGCTCACAGCAACCTCAAACTCCTGGGCTCAAGTGATCCTTCTGCCTCAGCCTCCCAAGTAGCTGGGACTACAGGCATGTGCCACCATGCCCGGCTAATTTTT
>CAUYRT010061665.1:0-34125 GCA_963574885.1 Lepilemur ruficaudatus | reverse complement strand
AATCATCCATCTCTACTCCCGCCCTCCTCAAACTGGCCTGCCCTTCAGAATTCCCTATTTTGGTTGACCCAATCCTTACTAGTTTTCCAGGCTTCAGTCTGCATACCTTTTCCATAGGTCAATAAGCTGCTATATTCTTACTCATGCTTACCTGTCTGATATGTTGATCCCAACCTCCCTCCACCATTCCATTCCAGTCCTTCTCCAACTAAGAAATTCTTTTGTAAAGCCTTTCTTGACCATCCCAGCTTGAAGTAACCTGTTCACATACTCATTCACATACCCATATAACCTATAAAAATCCATTAGCAATTAACCAAATACTGGCCTGTGACACTTCCCTATAATTGTCTTAAAATTTTCCCTGATATTTAACTATTTACCTGTTTATACCTAGTTTCCACAATTGGAGTATAAGTTGCTGAAGGGAATAGTGACTATCTGATACTTTCCTCTATATCCTCTGCACCTTAGTTCCTAACATATAGTCAAATCCCAACTGAAAGCTGAATATTAGTCACTTGGGTTGAAGTATGTTAAGTAGTTTTACCTCAAGGTTAAAATTTCTTCTTGGTTATCAATCTTGTCTGAGGATTGAAGAAATTTTGTTATTCAATCAATTCCTCCGCCAAGAATTTTAAAACTAGATTATAATTCAAGTTATTAAGTGAAATGATCTTTTAAAGAGGAAAGCTCAAAGAGACTAAATTGGAATGGGAGATGAAGGTGATGGTCAGAGAAGCCATAATCAGATAGACTGTTGCAAAAAGAAAAGCAGATGTTGTACAAGCCATAAGCACTAAATTTATTATTCCAGATAAACAACTTGTAAACAATTATGACTTAAACTATGAAAGTGGCAATTTGTAAAATCTGGGTTGTCTTACTGAAGCCAAGGTAACCCTATTTTCGATAATAATATGCACAGCCAAACTTTTCAAAATGAGCCCAAGTCAGTTAGGAGGTGTTCCTGGAACTATTTCCCTTAAAGAATGCTAAATTTAGATTATATGAAAGACACTCGGAAACCATATAAATACTTCAAAAGGGTAATTTCCAATTTATAAAATCAGAACTCTAGATCTCACACTCAACCCAGTTAACTTTTCCTTCACGGTACAGCTGGGAATAAATAAAATGATTTCACAAGTAATTTCAAAAAATTGTCATGTTGGGCCAGGCGCGGTAGTTCACGCCTGTAATCCTAGCACTCTGGGAGGCCGAGGTGGGCGGATCGCTCAAGGTCAGGAGTTCGAAACCAGCCTGAGCAAGAGCGAGACCCCATCTCTACTAATAATAGAAAGAAATCAATTGGCCAACTAAATATATATAGAAAAAATTAGCCGGGCATGGTGGCACATGCCTGTAGTCCCAGCTACTTGGGAGGCTGAGGCAGTAGGATTGCTTGAGCCCAGGAGTTTGAAGTTGCTGTGAGCTAGGCTGACGCCACGGTACTCAATCTAGCCCGGGCAGCAGAGTGAGACTCTGTCTCAGAAAAAAAATTGTCATGCTGTGTACCTTACCAATTTGTATGATACAATTTTATATACAAATACACAAATGACCTGTTTGCAACACATTTTTCTTGTTCTTACTAGAGAGATGAAGCCTGGGATCTTAGAAAGATACCAAACATGTAGAAATTCGTAGAAAGTGTAAGGTAATCTTCCTAAATCTCCATAGTAATTTAAAATATTTGCTTACTAATTGGAAAAACGATTCAATGGGCTTATGGTGTGGACTAGCAAAAAAAAGAAAATACACTGAAATTGACATTTCCAACAGATACAAAATGCTTAAAGAAATGCAGGGGAAAGATCATTTAGAAAAGCCTTAGATGGCAGCCACCTCATCACCAAATTTGTTTTAAACTCTTGTAACACATTGAGAACCTGAAAAAATCCACTGTACTTTGCTTTTTCTCTTTTACTATATCAGAGTATAGGCACATAAGTTGTCCAGCTCAACAAATGATACAAGGAGCTCAATCAAACCTGTGGAAAAAGGCTGGGCTCACGCCTGTAATCCTAGCACTCTGGGAGGCCGAGGCAAGAGGATCGCTCCAGGACAGGGGTTCAAGACCAGCCTGAGCAAGAGTGAGACCCCGTCTCTACTAAAAATAGAAAAAAATTAGTTGGACAACTAAAAATATATAGAAAAAATTAGCCAGGCATGGTGGCACATGCCTGTAGTCCCAGCTACTCGGGAGGCTGAGGCAGGAGGAGTGCTTGAGCCCAGGAGTTTGAGGTTGCTGTGAGCTAGGCTGACGCCATAGTACTCTAGCCCGGGCAACAAAGTTGAGACTCTTGTCTCCAAAAAAAAAAAAAAACCTGTGGAAAAAGTAGCTAGTACAAATCAGCTATTATAGTCACCAGATATTTAACATCTTCAAGAGGAGACAAAAAGGAAAAACTCTATTCACAATTTTTGATCTCACATACAATAGAGCAAGGAAACCTAAGTTGTATTATATACTGAAAACGTTGTACTTGTGATAAGTTGCCAAAGCCTTACACTTGATTAATGGTAGAAAGAAATGGGTTCAGAAGGCAGGTAAAACTAAACGGACAATGAAAATATTAACAGCAAAGAAAAACCTATTCCCTAAAGCTGCAGTTACCCAATTTTATAATCTCTGCGGGACTAATCATTCTGGCTAAAATATCTATCATTCCCAATCTGATGGCATACTTTCTTTTGTTGTCATTATACAATTTAATGCTCTTATAGAGTTTAGAAATCAGTGTTTGTAAAGAACAATGTTTTTTACAGCATTAAATCCTTCTGCATCATTAAATCACAACTAAGGGTGAAAGCCAAGGTTAATGGAAAATGACAAAATTTTAAGGACATCAAGGCTGTAGTTCCCAAATCCATAACCAAGATATTAAAACTTTGGTTCCCCATTAAAAGAAATTTTTCAAATGTTAAAATAAATCAAAAAATACAAATATCAGGTAGAATAAAATTATGGCCTAAAATTTTGTAAATATAACATTTTGGTGAGGGATGGAAACTAGTAATGGCAACAGAGTGCCTAAAGACTTCCATCTAGAGAAACAGACCCAAAACATTAAAAGCCCTCACCCTATTAATTATAAAGCATTTTGACCTCTAAAAACCCTCTTACCTGTTTACAAGAGTTTATACAGCTGTTTGCCACTGGAACACCACCTTGCAGAGTATAACCGTGGCATCCTTTGTTGATAATCACCTGTTGCCTAGCAATCATCATCCCGCATGGAGCCAGACAGCACTAGGGCTCTTCCATCCGAAGTTAAAATTCAAAACAAGCCCAACAAGCCTGCATTTCAAGGTGGTCTTCGTCTGCAACTATTAAGTTTAAAACTGGCAAACAACAACAATGGTGTCTGAAGCCAATGGTGCAGTATTGCTGGTTTCCTCTTGAACTCCAGCGTTGTCACTGTGCACCGAAGTCTGCTGCAAACAGGGGAGTTGTTCTCCTGTACTGGGACAGGCTTCCAAAGCTCAGGAGCCCCTGTACAGGATAATGCAGGAACTAAAGGCAAACACTTTTCCTCCTCTTAAGGATGCCTCCATTTTTTTCCTCACAATCTGTACTACCAACCGAAGTGACCAGGCCTGAGTGTGCGTTCGTACCTATGAAACCGTCACGGTGCATGCACATCCAAGGCATGTGGAACCACAGGTCAAATAAGGCACAGATACCAAGTAACGGTTCTAATTACAAACGCTAGCTCTCAGGAACTCTTCATCCATTCAGAACTAAACCCATCACTGCATAACTCTGGTAAGAAGCCCCTGGAGATGAAGGAGCTCCTCAAATGTGTCAGGAAAGGCTTTATTAACATCATTAACATTTAAAAGGCAAACGGAGCATTTCTCCTTCTTTTGGCAATTTGGTGCAAATGTTAAGTGCAAGATAAAGCAATTTCAAACTTTTCTTCAAATTAAAAATGAAACTAAGGCCAAACGTGATGGGTGAACAAAATAAATCAAAACTTAAATTTCAGCAACTCCGGCTCTTCAAACCAGCAAAGCCCCCGACTCGTGCACTGTGGTAAGGTTTACGGTGCTTGCCCCGGCTTCTTTCGTGCCAGCAAACAGCACCATTTCCTCATCACGTTGAGGACCGAGAAGCAAATGATCCCCTTCACCGCAAACAAAGGGGGTCACAGTAACACTAGTGATCCTTCAGAATTGACACACCTTGATAGTCAAAATGAAATTGATGGTCTCCCTGCTTCTTGCTCAAGACATACAAGATCTGAGCAGCAGCAAGTACCCCCTCAGCTGCAAACAAAGGGGTCAAAGGTTTGCCGTCAATTCACTTCCAGGCAGAAAAACATTTTCCTCAAAAGAAACAATTTATTTAGAATAAAACAAAAGCAGCTCAACTGTGAGCGCACGTTTGAGTGACAGCTACTTTTAAGCTGTGTGAGCCATAAAAAGGGTTTTTCTTTACTTTTCCAGAAATCTTGTGTACACAGCACAAAGCAAAGAGGTCATTTTTTTCCACTTAAAACACCGGCATTGGCATCACAATAGCAGATACACAACTTTAAGCTGCCATTTTAGTAAAATGCACAAATACTAAACAGATTAGCTTTCTTCCATCAGCGGCCCATGTAAACTCCACATAAGCCACAACTTCTCTTCAAAAAGGTCCATTATAGCTTTGAATTCCGTATCTTCATCCGCTGTTCACCAGTTTTGCTTGCGGGGGGGAAAAAAAGGTTATTCAGTACAAATGTTTACAATATTAAAAATATATATATTTCCCCTATGCCATTTTAGATGAACATAACATTAACAAGGCCTTCCTGAATAGTCCACCTCGACTTCAAAAAGCACCAATAATACCCACTGGCACAAACCTTCAAATGAATTTACTATATGAATGGACAAATAACAAGTAGAACAATAGGATGGGTTTTTTTTAAAGACTGCAATTGAGCATTATAGGACTGAAAATAACCTTTATACTCATTTAACTGAGTAAATCATGTCAAAAAAATTCAGAAAAAGCAAGTTCACAATCAATTTATAATCTATCAATATATTCTAAATATAACTTAAAAAGTGAAACCATAAAAAGGTGACGTTTAGTCAAACTTTTACCCCATCTATTGTCATTCTGTAATTTATATGGTGCAACACAGACTATTATTGTGGAAAGGGGCCAAAATACAAAGTCATTTAAAAATCCACCTTCATCTGTGTTACCAAAGACAGCAGCCAGTTATTTTAAGAAACCACTCATACAAATTGCTAAACAGCCAAAGAACACTTTAGGACTCTCACTTTTCAACTGTTTAGATCATTCATATAAAACTCTTCATTAAGCTTAACATTTCACTGTGGTTAACTGAAACCATTTTCTCCCTGTAGGGACATCACTATAACCACTATACAGGGTCAGCTCCACTTCTCATCTCTTCTTGTTCTCATACCTAACTCGTATCTCAGAACCAAACACTGTGGCAGAGACAGAAAAAAAAAATGTCCAGAAATTCTCTCCAGGAATTTTTTTCACATAAAAAGTCATTAAGGCCCTCTTCTCAAGAGGATTCCCTAATTCTGTTACCACAGAGTTTTGGGTGAATGGCTCTTATATGGACACAAACTACAGTTCAAGCTGTACCTGCATAATGAGCAATTTCACTGTCTAAACAAAGTGGACTTAAATTAAAAAAAAAAAAAGGCATTATCAGTGAAAACCTGCTCATAATATAGTTCTTAAATAAACCTAAACAATGTCTGACCCTGAAAGCAACCACCAAACATCTGACTTTCACTACTGTACCTCAAATCATCTAAGTGAGTCTAGAAGGGCCAGAGTATATTTTACCTTCAAAATGTGACAAAAGCTTATTCCAGCCAGAAGAGGACATTTTAAGATGTAATCGTTAAAGAAAAACTCTATCCACTTTCAGTTGAGAGTCAAAGTACACATCTTAAATCAGGAATTTAAATTTTCGTGTGGAAAATTCTTTATAGGAATCCCAGGTACAATCAACAAAATAATACCAAAAAATTAAGTAAAACTATTTATTGGCTAGGTGCTGAATGATTGCTTACTTTTCCATAAACTTTGAAAGTTGTGATCTAAAAGTCTTAATTATCTTGTTTTTACCACTAATACTTAACAAGTCATTAAATGATATAATGAAGAAATTTTTCTTTCCATTCATTTTAACTATGTTCCAGAAAAATCAACTATATTAAAATAATTAAAGACAAAAGATAGAACAAATTGGTTGTTACAAAGAACACCCAATGTTGGGATTCAGTCTAACGAGAATTAGAACCAGTTTTAGACTTTTGCTTTCATTCAAATTCTGAAGGTTTAAGTAGATACTTTATGGATATTATGAACCCGCACAATAGAATGGGCAACACATATAAGAGATTCATCTGGACGATGGCACTCTGTAGGTAAGCACCAAACTAAACATAATTAGTTTTTTATAATACATACATTTAGAAATGGTAACAAGCCATTGTTTCAAAAACATTGAAGCACAAATTGCCCAGATCTAACAAATGCAGCAATGTCAGATAAGGATTCAAACATGGAGCAAAAACCACAGTACTCTTCAGTAAGCTGTCACACCAACTTAAAAAAAAGGAAAAGAAAAAAGGGAAAAACCACACACATTTTGATTATCGTAAAATTAGATGTCATGGACTTCACTCTCCAAAAGAGCAAAATCATCTGTTCAACCATCTTATCAAAAGATATTCAAAAGTTAATGGTTAGTGAGATTATTTAAACTGGAAAAATATATCTAGTGACAAATTGTACTTTGAGCCCATGTATGAATAGACTCTACACTTGCATTAGTTTCTGAACAGGTGTCTACTCTACGCCAAGCACTGCTTTTTGAAAGCAAAAAGCATCATGTCCTATTTGTAGGATTTCAGGTATTTTCCTTTACAGGCACATCCATGACCTTTGTGCTCATAGGCTAGTACCTTCCTTCTCTCAAAATAGCCAGTTTTTCCAGTTTAAAAACAAACAAAAACCCCACAAAAACCTCCAAACTTATAAATGCACAGTGAAAACCCAAAGGGATGACACAGCAGTGATGAGGCTTTCGTGCTGACATGCATTAGACACCTGTCATAATGGAATATAAAAATTATATGACATTTCCCTGGGTTATTATTGGTGCTATTTCAAAACTACCAGCTTTGATAACAGAAAGAAAACAGCTGGGTTCTGCCAGGCTTCAAATAAGTCACTTTCACAGAATAGAATCATGACCATGATCCAAAAGGTCCTAAAGTTTCTAATCATAACTAAATATCAACGGCCTCAGGTGAAGTCCTCAGCATTTAAATCAAGGGAGATCAAACTGTGTGTGGGGGGGAAACAAAAGCCCAAGGGAGAAAAATATACTTACTAAAGACCTGACAAACTATGAGTGGGGGCGGAGCAGGAGGTGAAAAAACAAAAAGCAAGAAATCATCCATCTCTATTAAGCTGCAGAAGCCCTGCTGAGAACCAAGTCATTATCATCATCAGCTTTGGAAAAAAACATTGAGGGAGGGTTAAATGATTTTGTATTAATTCCAGGTGTCTGGGAAAACAAAACAATAAAAAAGGGCTTTCCTACACTGACATTTCAATTCTCTGTGGCTGGACACCAGTGAAAATATTAAACATGAAATTTCAAAGATAATTCAAAACGTTTTCAATAATGTAACGTCACCATTACTGTTTAGATATAAAAATACAAGCAAAATTTTAAAGGAGCATATCAAAGGCATTTTATGATGACTTAAAAAAAATTCTGCAAGCCAGATATGGCTGATTAATGCCCAATGAAACAAAAGATGACTTATGAGCCTGCAGACAACTCTTCTTTCTATTATTGAAACCAGAAATTTGAATGGATACAAAAACTCATCTTTGATGAACACTTAGTTTTGAAATATGCACAATTAAATGAGAACTTTATCTGCTACACCTCTCTGAAAAAGTCAGTAAAAACACCACCACACATCAATAACTGACCAAAGAATTCTGATTTTTAAAAGCACCTACTCACTTCTTGCATACTAGTGTAAGCATAAGACATATGGTTTGTAACACAGTCCTCAATTTTTACTGAACAGTTACAGCTACAAACCAAAAGTGCATATATGGGATACAGAACTCAAGAACTAATGATAAAAAAAAAAATGCATGTTAAAAAAAACTCTCTGGGAATAAACTGTATCCTAAGAGAAATACTCAAATACCTGATTAAAATAATTACACTGCTATACAATTTACCAGCATATACTTTTGAGATCCCTGATCAAATTTTAGTCACACAAATAACACTTCTGGTACAGGAATTATTTACCTACACACCAATTAAGCCATTTTTAGGTAGACATCACCATTTTTACACACTGGACTCTTTTCTCCAAATTCTGACTTCAAAATTTTAGTTTTGTAACTTTGAGGATTTTTTTTGAAGCTCAGGTTAAAAAAAACTGAAAAAGAGGAAAAAAGTTACTGATAAGGGTGGGAACTCCTAATTAAAGCAAATCCATCTGCCTGCGGGGCATCCCTTCCACTTAATTGCTAAACTGTCCTGACTGCTATTTAAAGATGTTTACAAAAATATAAAAAAGAAAAAGCTACAACTGAACAACCAATTAAAAAGAAAATTTCATCTGATGCTGTATCCCATTACATATCACAAAACAGGAACCATGTCAAAGTAGTAAATACAAGTTACACATGGACTTTAGGACGCACCACGGACAATGATCATGACCAGGTAATCTTCTTCAGATTTGGCCAGTGCCTTGGCAGGGGAATCCAGGAACTGCTGGGAGAACTCACAGGGTGGGAAGGCATGAAGGACACCGGTGTTTTCCTTGTCTTTGTTGCCCCCCACAGGTAGGCTGATGACCCCGGCTGCCTGCTTTTGCTTTAAATAGGACACAAGGTTCCTAAGTGGCCTCTGAGTAGAGGTGGCAGTGTCTGATGTAGCCGAGGAAGAGGAGGACCTGCTATCAGAACTTCCAGGCACAGCTAGAAGAATAGCATAACCATTGGGCCCTGCCACTTTGATGCGCCGAGTTACTTCATCCAACTTGGGCTGGTCCAAACGAAGACGCTGAGTGATCTTGAGCTGGGCCACTTTGCCTCCTGTTGAGCCCTCTACAAGAAGACTACTAGCCACTTGGAGGTCACCCTGCAACAGATGCATATTAGAAGGAAAGTTGCTGTTCTTCAGTAGAAGCATGCCTTGCCAGGCCAAACAGAGTTTGGGAGACGCTGTTGGTGCTGGGGCTGTTCCCCCATCCTGCTTCTGGGAAGGGGACTTCAGCTTAGATGAAGCAGTGCTGGTGCTAGGTGCACTCCCATCAGATCGGTCTTCTTTTTTCAGAGGGCTTTTTCCCTCAGTGGGAGCAGTTGTCCTGTGCTTCCTATCCCGTTCAGCTGATGCAGAGTTTTTACGGTCTCGCTTGTCACCCTGGCTCTTCTCCAAACTGCCTCGCCGGTCTCTGATTGGAGAGGGCCTTTCCAAGAGAAGAAGACGCGAAGATCGATCGTTGTCGCTGTTGTAACGATCCCTGCTACTGCTCAATTCTGGACTGCGGTCAGGAGAAGGAGCACAGTGACGTTTTCGTGGGCGGTCGCTTTCAGGGGACCTATCCAGATGCCGTCCTCCACTATCCTCAGGAAGCCTTCGCTTCCTAGGCTGGTCTCTGCTGCTGGGAAGATCTCGATCACCTCTGTCCCGGTCCAAGGACCAGCCATCCCGCCTGCGATCCAGGCTATCCAGTGGCTCATAAGCAGGCACAGCAGTAGATGCAGTACGAGTGCTGCGTTCTCGGACTGGGGGTGGGGGCGGCACCCAATCAGAGTCAGGATAAAGGTCCCTATCACGATCTCTGTATAATAAAGGTGGTGTCCTATCCCGCGCACCCCTCAAAGGGTCTGGTGCCCGATGTCCAAAAGCATCTGTCACTAGTTCATAATGAGTCAAAGGCAGAGGCTGCAGATATTGCTGCTGGTAACGATGTTCTGTATCTGCAAAATCTACTCTAAGGCGTCGGTCTGGACCACCAAGTGGGAAGCCCCTCATATGGGTCCAGGCAGCATGAGCTGCATCCAGGCTTTCATACTGGATATATGCCCAGCTATCACCTTTTCGGTAGTCAATGGTGCGTATGGTTCCAAACCGGTCAAACTCTCGTGCCAGGGCAGCAAGAGGCACCCAAGGTCCTAGGCCACCTACCCAGAGGCGGGTGGTGGGTGTAGCTTTACCATAGCCAATTTTGATAGGATTCCGAATTATAATTTTGCCAGACATGGCTAGTTTGGCCCGGTGAGACATATCTAGGTTCTCAAACTTGAGAAAGCCGTAAGTACTGGTCTGGCCGCGAGTAGGCCTCTTGATGTCTACTTCTGTGATGACTCCAAAGCGATCAAAAGCCCTTCTTAGATCACTCTCTGTCACAGTGATGTCTAGGTTGCCCAAGAAAAGCGTCCGGTTAGCTCGCTGATCATCTTCGGGTGAAATCTCATCCACTTCTCTAAAAGGAGCAGCACCTGCCCCTGCTCCCACCCTTGGCTCAAGACTGTATGCCGGGCACACTCTCTCATAGAATGGGTAATCTCGTTCTCTTTCTAGCTCTCGGGGCAATGGTGGTGGAGGAGGAGGAGGCAGGCGGCCAAGAGCCAACTGCTGCAACCGGTAGTCTCTGTATCCCAAGGCAGCGCCACCAGGGGAAAGTGATCTCTGGCCTCCACCACCCCCAGGAGGGTGCCGGTGACCACCTACTGAGGAACCGACCACGCTGGCTGACGGAGGATAAGTATCTTTGTCTAAAGGGGAGCGGCTGCGACGCCGGCTCACATACACAGCTTCTATCTTCAGAGGCCGGTCATAGAGCACCAGGCGGCCTCTGGCATGCTTGGCCGCCCGCGCGTCCTCTGGCCGCCGGAAGTTCACAAAAGCTACCCGCTCATCCCCGCTGCCAGAACCCGAGAGATGGCTTATTTTGACACTCACATCACCGAAGCGTTTGAACTCGTGAAACAGTCCGTCCTCCACCGCCTCGTCACTTAGCTGGGAACCCAACTCGCTTATCTTCAGGGTCTTGTATTCCCCGCCATCCCCGCCGCCAGGAGCTGAGGAGGCGGCCCCAGAGGAACGTGACTCCCCGCCTCCACCCCGGGAGCTGCTGCGCGACTCGCCCCCGCCCGAGGAATTTTTGGTGCTTGGGGAGCTGTAACTATGCAAGCGGCTACTGGAGCTGCCCCCACCAGTGTCATACTCGCGGCTGCCACCTCGGCTACTGGACTTCTCCAGATGAAGACTCCGCCGCGACCCGCCGCCGCTGTCGGTCTTTCCGCTGCTGCTCCCATTACTGCCACCAGAGCCCCCTAACTTCTTGCTCCGCTCCCCGCGGGAAATCGAGTCCTCACCACCACGGGAACGTTTGGCCTTCACTGGCGAGCGCTCTTTTCCCTTCATTGTTGCGGGTCGCCGGAGGTCGTCTCCGCGGAGCTGATTAACCCGCCGCCCCGCGCTAGTTTCACACAGCGGAACCGCACGCCGCCATCTTGGACTCCGCCGCGGCAAAGGATCCCGCCCCGCACTCCTCATTGGTCTATTAGCTTTCTCTTCTACAGTCTCATTGGGAAAACCATTTGTCTGTCTTTACAGCTCCCCGCGCTCCGGGAAGGCGCCCGCCCAACCACTGTTATTGGGTTCCCAGCGCCGTAGTCAGAGTACCTTATTGGTTACATTCGTTGTCTATCTTAACGGTTTCTCGCGCCAGGCTGTAGCTCCGCCCCTCGCACTCTACGGTCACCTGACCCAAGGTCTGGAGGCGTTGATTGGACAAAAAGTCTGCTCTGTAACGGTACTTCTTGCGCGGTGAAAGCAGCGATCCCACCTCCGCATCCCTTTCATTGGTCTGTGACCCCGTCCTTTAGCCCACTATTTGGGAAGTTGGGCCATCCGTTCTGGCTTTTTTTCCTCAGAGGCCGGCTCACGGCGATCTCGCGAGAGAGGTAGTGCTCTCTCTTTCGACCCCTTCTCCCTGGCGGCGGCTAAAAGAAGTTTGAATCTGATTGGGTGTTGACAAGGAAGTTGATAGGCTGAAATAACTGTCCATCATTCGCTTCCCACATACTGAGGAGGCTGCCTGAAGGTGAAAGACGAGCACACGCGCTTGCTTGGCGACGACGCTTAGATGTCGCGAGAGGGTGACCGTAAGCCAGCCCCGCCTCCCTGCGCTTTAGGCGTTCTCCCCTCTATTTGTTTGGTCCCGTGGCGTACTTGGCTGTGCTTCGGATCTCGGAGCTGGAAACTTCTGGTCTGCGCACCGTCCTACAAGTGCCCGACAAAGGGCTGGGCTAGCCCCCGGCGGTCGGGCCGTCGAATTCCTCAGGAAGCCGTCCCGGGGCGCCGAGCAGACACCATCTTAGTACCTCTGGCCGCTGCGTGCACAGCCTGAAAGAGCCCCACCCCCTGTGCCCGAGAAAGCGCCACCCGCGGTCACTGGGGCCGGCGGGGCCGGGAGTTCGCGGCTCACAAAGCCCTGGGTTACTCTGACTCTTTGGGGCGGTGGACCCCGAGTGCTAGGAAGCAGCGCAGCGAAGACGCAGCCCTTGCGAGGGAGTGTGGCTCTCCCGGGCGCTTCCGTTCCCGCCCAAGGACCCCGGGTAACCGAGGGGAGTGACCGACGCTCCCAGGCTTGCGGCCCGCGGGCGTGGCCGGAACTGTCCAGCCGCTGGGGACGTGTCTTAGGGCGGCCTGTTTCGTGTTGCGAGTCCGATTGATTTTTTAATTCTGCTGTCGAGTAATATAGCTATGTTTATTTTTATATGTAATGCTTCTACCCTGAAAATAATCAAGTGAAATTTACGCTGCATGCAGATATGTCACTTTTTTGTGTGTGGCTTCTTGTACCCCCTGACGTCCCAGATATTCTATATTAGAACCTGTTGTACAACCACCTTGTTGCCTCTCAGTCCACCTCGTTTGGATCCTTCAATCGTTATTCGCTTCGGAACTCGACTTTTATGCTTTCCATGATAAAGCATCTCTGCGAGGTGCTAGTGATACCGACTTTAGACTGGTACAGCCTATGCGCCGTCTTGTGAAGGGAGGTAGTGCTGAGTTGATCAAAGGTTATGCTTTCTTAAGTATCCCAAGCCTGGGCAGGGGCACAGTTTATGAGGATTCTTGCATAGATCCTGTCCTCAATCACATTTCTCAAGATCCAATCTATAGTAGAGGATGTGAGGTGTTTTTAAGCATGACATTTTTCAAGGTAACCGTAATGTCCCCAAAACTGAAGCCGTTTTGAAGACTTTTTTTTTTTTCTTCTAGACAGTCTCACTCTGTTGCCCAGGCTGGAGTGCCATGGCGTCAGCCCAGCTCTCAGCAACCTCAAACTCCCAGACTCAAGCTATTCTCTTGCCTCAGTCTCCCAAGTAGCTAGGACTGTAGGTGTGCACCACCACGCCCCACTAATTTTTTCTATTTTTAGTAGAGGTGGGGTCTCCCTCTTGCTCAGGCTGGCTTCGAACTCCTGAGCTCAAGCAGTCCTCCCGCCTTGGCCTCCCAGAGTGCTAGGATTACAGGCATGAGCCACCGTGCCAGGTCTAAACTTGAAGATTTAAGATAAGGGACTGCAACCTGTTTAGCTCTGCCTGAGCCATCCTTTTTATAAATAATTCTGAGAAATTTAAAGTTAATAGCTGTTTATTTCTTGATTAGATCAAAGAAACTTGAAAGAAGCCCAATATGTAAAGCATAAAAATCCACAATATTTTAATGTGTGGACATACTCATTGTATTAAAATGGGCTACTAAAATAAAAATAAGGCATAGAATAGTGTATACAAATAATATGCTACCATTTGTGGTTTTTAAAATTATATATGTATTATTTATGTGTTTACATATTTTACATATTTTCATGCAAACTCCTTGAGAGTAACATGAAAATCGTTACTAGGATTGTCCTGAGGAGGGAGGCTGAGGGTCTGGAGTGGGAGAGAGACTTAACTTTTCTTTGTATGCATACTTAAAGCTTTTGTTTTGCCATGTGCATGCTATTACTCTTTCAATTAAAAAATAACTATTTTTAGTTTCCTTAAATTATTTTTATGGAAAAAGTTAAAAATATACAAAAATAGAATATTATAAAGAGCTCCCATGTACCCAACACTCTATTTCAACAATTAGATATGGCAGTCTTGTTCCATATACGTCCTTCTTCCCACTCTCCCCTTTGCATTATTTTGTTCCAGACTTACCTAATATATTTCCCAGACACAGAATCGGCCATTTCTCCACAGAGTTCTGATTCCTTTTAGTGGGAAATGGTATTTAAAGATAAAAATCTGGATGTTGGGGATAAAAGCACATAAACACATTATTTGTAAAAGCACAAAATAAAGAAAAACCTTTACATAGGGGTTTTTAATCTTTTTCAAAGTTATACAATACAAAGGAAAATTGAAGTTAAGCCATTATCTGATTATCTTACTCAATGCAGTAGCCAATCCAGATAAACAAGGCTCCAAAGTGACTATTTTTGGCCTAAATTGATCTGCTTAGGTGACTCACTAAAGATTAAAGAAACAGATAAGACCAAATCAGTATAGTTTCTCAAACACCTTGATAGTGACTGCAGGAGAGAATTCAGGGGGCTGAATGGGTACCAGTACATGTGGCAATCCTTGAGGCATGCTAGGCTTAGTGGCTTGCCACTTGAAATACCAGGGAGCTTGATGGAAGCTACTGCCCATAGCTGGCTGTAGTAAGAAGCCTTGCTTAGAGTGAGTGGTAGCCTAGCTCAAGCCAAGAAGATTAGTAAGTTTAATGGTTAGACGGGAGAGGCCTGGATTCCATTGCCAGGAACAGAGCCAAAGTGTATCCTGTGATATGTGTGTGTGTCCATGACAGAACCGAATAATAACAATATATTGAATCCATGCTATGGTTAAAATAGTTATTAATTTTGTTCTCCTTTGCGTTCTTTAAAGCATGAAGTTGCTTAGGTTTTATCAGCCTGTGTTTACACGTGCTTTAGAGAGAGCACATGTGTAAAAGTGGATACCAGTGACTCATGCTTTAGAGGGCCAAGACTTTCAACCTTTCTTTTGGTGTAGGCAATGGAGTTGTCGAGGTATAATCCACATTTTCATCTGGTCTTGTGTTCAATGTCCAGATTTGTGGGGACAGCCGACCTGGGTGAGGAGGATCTTTTAGTGGTCATGAAAACAGAGTTAAGCTACCAACATTCTCTGAGCATCATGGCAGTATGTTGATCAATCTCTCCTTTAGTACCCTGACAAAAACCAAAAATAGTGTTGAGAAAAAGCTACCATAGCCCATTTTGGCATCAGTGTTGGCCCCTTGGAGCTGTACAACTTGAAGGCCCTAAGGACACAGCCCAGTACTGATAACTAGCTTTCTATTAATATATGAGGTGCTTTTTTCCATCTCCTTTAAAATCAGTTTTAGGTTTAAAAGGAAAAAGCAAAACTTACACACATGGAAGAAAACTGCAGTATTAAAAAATATCAGTGTGTTTCAATCAGATGTCCTCTTTCCACCCTCTTCTTTCCTAGGTTTTGTTTTTTGTGTATCCTCAATACACATGCAGACAATTATGATTGCAATATGAAATTTATCTTGGGAGCTGAGAGTCATTTGGTTTCCTGGCAGACGCAAAAAGGCTAAAGCTGGGAATTGAAAATTTTTGCCACCCATAATAGTAGATTAAAATTTTCTGGCTTCTCTGCTGCTCCTAGTACTTGCAAAAAAAAAAAAAAAAAAAGAAAGAAAATTTTCTATTTCATCTTCCTTCATAAAGTGAGTGGTCTCTTAACAGTGAGGTTTATTTAGTTTGGCTTAAATAAAAAGTGTGTATTTTACCTGTAGACATATATTAAATCCCTAAAATAGCAAACAATCATTTAGGACCCAGTTTGCATTATAAAGTCATTCATTTGTGGTTGCTGGGTTTTTCTAAAACAGCTTTATTAAGATATAATTTATATACCATAAAGTTCACCCATTTAAAGTATACAATTCAGTGGTTATTAGTATACTTACAAAGTTGTGCATATAGTTCCTCCTTTAATATTGTTATAGAAAGCACTCTAACTCTACATGACTAAGTCCTGATATAATTATTGCTTTCACTTACATAGATGCCTTGTTAGGGTAGTGAATAAAAGTACATGCTCTGGAACCAGCCAGCCTGGATAAAATCCCAGCTCTGCTCTGGGGCTCAGAGGAGTTCCTCTTAACCTCTTTGGGACTTTGGTTTTCTTTTCTATAAAATGGGAATAATCATAGAATCTTTTCACTGGAAGAATTAAATGGATTAAAACATACAATGAGGCCATGCTCCGCTAGAAGGTGCCTTGTTAAAAAGAGAAAAAAATAATTAAAATAAAAAACCCCCACAAGTTTAGAATAGTGTCAGGCACTGGTAAGCACTACATAAACGTTTGTTATCACTAATATATTTTCTCTTTGAACTTGGTTACATAGAATTAGCTTAATTATAATCCTTAGTTCATGACACACAATCATCAATGGTCTGTCTTTGGGCCTTTCAACTTTTCATTATTTATTAATGACATAGTGAATACCCGTGAATCTAGCACTCAATCCAGCACTCAAAGAAATAGAAAATTACCAATAATTTACCTCTACCTAAATGCTGCTCCTCTGTCTTGTACACTGCCCACAATTAGAGATATCCTGAATCTAATATTTAGCAATCCTTCTTTTTTTTAAGACTTTAAAGAATTTTTTAAAGGAATTTTAAAGAATGTATATGTGTATGTATGTGCCTACACACACATGCACACACATACCTTAAAAGTATATTATTTTAGTTTCACTTGTTTTTAACATTTTATTAACTTACATTTGAATACCATACTGTATGTTTTATGTACATGTAATCTTCTGAAATTTTCACTTTTCATTCAGTGTATTACTGTGTATTACTATGATTCTTCATGCTATCATACATAGTTTGTACATAGTTTTATTTCCATTGCTGTAAAATCTCCATTATATTGAATAGACCATCATTTGTATATATATATTCTTTCTTTGATGGTCATATAAATAATTTCTACTTCTTATGCCATTATGAACAGTGCTACTATGAAGATTCTTATTCATGTGTCCTGAGGCACACATAGAAGAATTCGTCTGGCATAGGATGGAGAGGTGGAGGGTGAGGGATACCTAGGAGTGGAATTACTGGATTAAAGGTTATGTTGAACATTCAATATAACAAGATAATGTCAAATTGTTTTCTAAAGTGGTTTTTAGCAATTTACAATGTCACCAGCAAAGTATAAGAGATCTTATTGATCCATGTCACTGGCATTTTATACATTTTTTTTTAACCAAACAAATGGTGTAAATACGGAATCTCACTATGGTTTTGATGTTTTATTTCTGTGATTACTCGTAAATTTGCATATCTCTTTATAAGTTTACTGGCCATATATGTTTCTTCATCTATGAGCTATTCATGTCTTTTACTCATCTATTAAGTTGTATCTTTCTTATATATGTAGGAGTTTTCCATATATTCTTGATTCTATTTCTTTGTAGCATATATATATGGCAAATATCTTTTTCTAGTTGTGGCTTATCTTTTCATTTAATTTAAGCAGATTTTTAATATACAGAAGTTCTTAATCTAAATAAGATTGAATTTATCAACCTTTTTTGGTTAGCACTTTTTGTGTCTTGTCTAAGGAAGCCTCATCACTTCTTCCAACCCTGCCACCATTATTTGCCTTTATTAAACTTTTATTCTTTCTTATAAATTATAAAAAAGCCTTCTTTTAAAAAAACTGTTATTTAAAAAAGTCTTTTTCCTTATAAAAGGTCTTCCTCAGTGAATAGCAATGTGTTTTTATTTAATTGTCCTATTTAATTTCCTTCACCAAAGTTTTTATACTTTTATCAGTATTCTTGCATGTCTTTTATTATGGTTTGTTACTGTTGTTAATAGTGTCTTTTTTCTTTAGTTATGCTTTTTATTTGTCTGTTGTCACTGATTCAAAATGCAGCCACTTGATAAATTGTCTTGTTATTTATACTGATTTAGTATATAGATCTCTTTTAGATTTCTATGTAGATAATAATATCATCTATAAATAAGACTATTTCTTCCTTTCCAATCCTTATAGTTTTTTTCCTGGTTGTATTGTGCTAACTAGAATCTTTGATATAATGTTAAATAGAAAGAATGGTAATGAGCTCTCTCTTACTATTAATTTAGTTTATTTTTTATGTTTAGTTTTTTTTTAGAGACGAGGTCTCTCTCACTCAGTAGCTAAGGCTGGATTGCAGTGGCCAGATAATAGTAACCTTGAACTTCTGGTCTCAGGAGATCCTCCTGCCTTGGCCTCACAAAGTGTTGGGATTACAGGCGTGAGCCACTGTGCCAGGCCTATGCTTAATTTTAAAGGGAATGCTTTTAATGTTTCTCCATTTAAAATGATGATTATGGCCAGGCGTGGTCACTCACGCCTGTAATCCTAGCACTCTGGGAGGCCCAAGGAGGGAGGATCGCTCAAGGTCAGGAGTTCAAGACCAGCCTGAGCAAGAGCGACCCCGTCTCTACTAAAAATAGAAAGAAATTATCTGGACAACTAAAAATATATATATATAGAAAAAATTAGCCGGGCATGGTGGTGCATGCCTGTAGTCCCAGCTACTCAGGAGGATGAGGCAGTAGGATTGCTTGAGCCCAGAAGTCTGAGGTTGCTGTGAGCTAGGCTGATGCCAGGGCACTCCAGCCAGGGCACTCTCTAGCCCGATTGTCTCAAAAAAAGAAAAAGAAAAGAAAATGATCTCAGAGACATATGCTAAAATATTTAAAGGCAAAGAGCTATCTCTAACTTCCTCTAAATCATTCAGAAAACTTTCAAGGAATGGATCATCTTCTTCTCTTTTGTTGCTCTGCAATTCTTATGCTTCTGATATGACTTTTCAAGTTCCAGCCATTATAAGCATTCCAGTCAGCCAACAGGGAAGAAGACAACAGCAACATTCCACTTATATCTCATAAACCAAGAGGAGATACTGGTCACACTTAGCTGCAAGAGATGTTTGGGAGGTGTACTTTCAGTTTATTTTAGCCCAACTGAAAAGCAGAGAGAGAGACGTCTTATTTCTAAGGAAAAGGGGGAGAGAGCAGACATTGGGTCCAACTCACAGTTTCTTCTACAACTGTCCACTGGGTGAATTGCATGGCACAATGCGTGTAAAGCTCGTGGTACTTAGTAGGATTCAACTAAAACATGTCATTTCATGATTTCACTTACATTATCTAATTTGGTTCTCATAATCATAGGAGTTGATATGATTATCATAATTGCAGATTAGGAAACTAAGGCTAATTACAGTTATTGGTGGTGGTGATATTTATTTGTTTGCTTTGTTTTTAAAGGAGGCAGTAGAGTCAACAGGAAAGGAGCAGTAGCACCATTCTGAAGTCCTAAGTTCTGTGGATAGAATCTACCCCCATAAATTCCTGTAATTCTGTATTCTGTGATTTTTCCAATTTGGCACATAATTTGCAAGGCATGGAACAGAACTCAGGTCCACAGACCACGACCATGGGACACTTTCCACTGTATCCCTTGTGACCAGGTTATTAGAAGTGACATGGCTCTTCAGCAGCAGCCTCTCCTTCCCACAAGTAGAAATGTGAACAAATAAATCCTATTACATGATTTATTCACCAATAGATAATAAAAATAAAAGCTAGCCTTAAGTGAGCATATACTACATGTCAGGAACTCTGCTAAAACTTTCCTCACATTGACTTACTTTACCCTCACAACAATGCCAGGAGATAGGGAGGCTTATAATCCCCCTTTTTTCAGATAAAGAAACTGAGGCTTAGAGATCTAACATATTTTGTAAATATTTAAGAAGAAGAATACCATGGAGGGTCCCGCCCCAGACCAGCAAACCATTTGATTTTAAGTCATCCTTACATATTATGGGTGACATTACTGGTTGCCAGTCTCCCTTTCTTTGCTGTGAACAGGCACAATGCTTTAACAGGGAAAATTTGCTAACAAGTGGTTCAGACAATTCCACAGGTCACTAAATGTAATAGGAAAATATATAGTGACTATGTTAATATTTGCCTGCTTTAAGAATGCTGCTTTAACCTCAATAGTTTATAGCAACCACAAGAGAATATTAATATTTCATTTGATTGTAGGTAGTTTAGAGGCAAAACTTAGGTGTCTTGCAAAGGAGATGGGGATTCAGGGGCTCTCACTTATTGGACAAAGCTTCTACAGTCAGAGACAGGAAAAGGCTGATTTGTGGCTCTTTGTTGGGTATTAGGCAAAATTCTCTTGCTGTTCTTAGTGTCTGTTGGAAATTCCACTTGAAAGAGCTCGTGAGGGTATATTCTATGTAGTCATTTCACCACCTATAAAAACTGATATTGTTATGGAGTTGATGGAATATGAGTGCTTCTGTCACCAGCTGTGTTTCAACTGGACCAAAAGTGGCAGATGCAGATATTTTCTGGGGTGTTTATCACAGTCTGTTGCACAAATGCAATCAGCTTCTGAGATCTCACCAGTTATCTCTGTGAGCCCACTATTCGCTCAAAGAGACCAGCTTTGAGGAAATCCAGCCTTCTGAAACAATTCATTCAAAGCATTTCTACACAATGCTTTGTTTGAATGAATTGAGGTGAGAGCAGACCACTCCCTTCCTCACACCACCCCCAATCCTTCAGGTATGAAGGGGAGATTTTTGGTGAAGTAGATGGATATCTATAAGTTATTACAAAGCCAGCTCTGTGAGTTCAGCTACTTTATATGAGAAGAGAGACTTGATCTTGACACATGAGAATGAATTATTTTCAGCATCTCTTCCACCACCATCATCATGGGCCAAGAAGTTACCATCATCCTGAACCACTTTAATGGCCTTCTAAACAGCTTACCTAGATTCACTGTGGTCCACCTCCAATCAGTTCTCCACTCTGCAGTTTGAATGATATTTCCAAAACATGAATCTGATGGCTCCATTGCTCCTCAGTTAAAGACAAAAATTCCCAACATGGCCTATAAGGCCCTATATGGTGTGGCCTTTCCTACCATTCTAGCCTCATCTTGTTCCCCATCCTTCTAGTGAGTTTTCTTTCCATCTCACACTGAACTCCCTCCCATCTACGAGCAAGTGCTCTTCTCTGCCATCCTCCGCACGTGAACTCCTACTCAAGCTTCAGATCAGCTCCAGTTCACCTCCTCAGGGCAGCTTTCCCTGGCCAGACTGAAGCTCCCTATTATAGGCTCTCATTTGGCCTCTTCTTCAATGCACCTTCACAATTACAGTTGTACCTTTGTTGTGGTTATTTGACTTACAGTTTAGTGCATTTGATTCATGTCTGTCTCCCCCCAAGTCTTCATAAGGACAGGCCTGTATGGCTGGTTAGTCACCTTTTTACGACAGTTCTCAGCACACTGCCAGGCACATGATTGGCATGCAGAAACTTTTGTTGAGTAAATGAATGAACATATTCTATGGTAATATTTCCCAATATCCTATAAAATGAACCCAAGAAAAAAAGTTAAATGAGTTTGGAAAACACTTTGTACCATGTTACCCAAGCCTCCATCCCTACCCCCATGAATCTGTGCAGATAAAAGTGAAAGGATGGCTTCACTAATGAATTATCTAACAGAGAAAATAACTATGTAACTTGCTGTCTACAAGATTGACCAAAGGGGACCTTACCTTAACTTCCTTCTCTCACTGTTTTCAAGATTAATTACCTGTCTTTCCTTTTTTTTCTTTTCTTTTTTTTTTTAATTTCAGAATATTATGGGGGTACATTTTGGTTACATATATTGCCTTTGCATCCCCATGAGCTACAAGGGTGCCCATCCCCCAGACAGTGCCCACCACACCCACTAGTTATGAATTTACGCATCCTCTGCACCCCTTCCCACCTGCCCAGCACCCAATGAATACTGCTTCCATGTGTGCACCTAAGTGTTGATCAGTTAGTACCAACTTGATGGTGAGTATATGGGGTTCTTGTTTTTCCATTCTTGTGATACTTCACTCCAAAGAATGCGCTCTAGCTCTATCTAGGATAATACCAGAGGTCCTAGTTCACCATTGTTTTTTATGGTTGAGTAGTACTCCATGGTATCCATATGCTACATTTTATTAATCCACTCATGTATTGGTGGGCACTTGGGTTGTTTCCACATTTTTTTTTTTTTTTTGGAGACAGAGTCTCACTGTGTTGCCCAGGCTAGAGTGCCGTGGCATCAGCCTGGCTCAAGCAATCCTTCTGCCTCAGCCTCCCGAGTAACTGGGACTACAGGCATTTGCCACCATGCCTGGCTAATTTTTTCTATATATATTTAGTTGGCCAATTAATTTCTTTTTATTATTTGTAGAGACAGGGTCTCACTCTTGCTCAGGCTGGTTTCAAACTCTTGACCTTGAGCAATCCACCTGCCTCGGTCTCCCAGAGTGCTAGGATTACAGGCGTGAGCCACCGGGCCCCATCTTTGCAATTGTGACTTGTGCTGCCATAAACATTGGAGTGCAGATGTCTTTATTATAAAATGACTTTCTTTCCTTTGGATAGATGCCTAGTAGTGAGATTGCTGGATCAACTGGTATTTCTATTTTTAGTTCTTTGAGGTATCTCCATATTACTTTCCATAGAGGTTGTACTAGTTTGCAGTCCCACCAGCAGTGTAATTACCTGTCTTTTAAACTTAACTAATTACCTGCTGAGTGTTTACACTGCAACTAAAAGGAGGTGAGCAGACAAAAGAAAAGTGTAAATTCTCTTTTACATTCATCAGACCAGCCTGACAACATTCCAGAGATAAGAGAGTCTCCGGAACAGGAATAAAAGGTAGAAAGGGCACCCTGCTTTCTCCTGTTATCAGTCTGCTGCAAAGGAAAAAAAAAAAGCCATTTTTACCCTTTAAAAGCTTGAGCCCCTTTTCCTCAGCTGCTGACACCCCTCCCTACTTTCTCTCAGTATCGTGCCATTTCTCTTTTCTCTTTCTCTCCCGTTCTTTCTTTCTCAAGAAAGTAAAATAAACTTTTTACTTCTTTATATCTTAATCTTTGTGTGAGGATTCTTTCTCTACCCATGACTGAACACCTAGTGAGCTCTCCACCCTTACAGAAAGACTGGCAAATCCTGCAATAAAGAAGTCCTCAACTGATCTGACCCCACAGAATGTAAACCAGGGTTCCCCAGGACATACTCTGGGCAGCATTTCTACTCAAGGGGGATTCCCTGGATTCCCATGCTAGTGCTATTTCTGGAAGCAGCAAATAGCAGGAAGAGTTCTAAATGTTTGCTAAGAGGAATTTCCCAGGAATTAAGCTGCCCTGGAAATCCAGGCAAGTCTAGGATTTAAGATTTCAAAAATGGAGCCACAAGCACGAACAAGCTCTACAAATAGAAAGTTGCACCATTAGCTGAAGAATGGACTCTACTCAGCACAGTAAGTATGTAACACAATAAATACTTGTTTGGTGAATGAAGGGAGGGAGAAAGTATCTGGGATAATAACACCTTAGTCCCATCTTTTCATACAAATGGCAATTGTATGGTTAAATCTAAAATTCAAGTGTGAGTGGAAGATCTTTAAATGTTGATAGCCAATGTGCAGGCATTTTAACTGGCTAAGTAGTGAAGGATGTAGCATAATTAACCTGCAGTTCAAAGGAACTTACCCAGTAACTGGATTCAAAGAGGTACCACACTCTCAGGGTAATTACTGATCTTCACTTGTTGGTTTTGTGTTAAGCATTTTGTCAATTGCTATTAATTCTAGGATTTAACATTAACTCGTTTTGTCAAATTCAGTGTTTTCTTTTTCTTTTTTTTCCCCCAGTGCTCACTCTCCTTGATCTTTTGGTATCTTTTGACAGTGTTTACAAATCTCTCCTTCTTGAAATTCTGCCCTTGTTTCTCTGACCTGCACTTTCAATTCAATTTCATTTCAACCAATATTTATTGATCATCTGTGATGTGCCAGACACTGGGCCATCATCATTGGTTCATTAACTCATTCATCAACATTAATTGAGTTCATACTGGGAATCAGGCCTTGTGTCACTGACTGGCATACAAAGATGAACAAGGTGTAGTCCCTGACCTAAGAAGCTGCAGTCTAGCCAAGGAGACAGCTAACTTTATCATGGAGTGGTGAGGTTATTACAGAATTGTGCACTTAGAACCTGTGGCCCTCAGAAAAAGAATCAATTACTTCTCTATAGGAGAAGGGGTACATTGCATACCATTGTGCCTAGCATGTGCTAAATTTTCAGTAAATATTTGTCAAAGGAACAAAACACCTTCCAGGCAGAAAGAATAGCACAGATAGGATTTTTAAGGTGCCCTCACTGGCTAAAGTAGTAGTTTCTAACACAGCAGGACACAGTGTTTGATTCTCTGGTGGCTTGGAAGGGAGGGTAGTGATAGAAATGACATTTTTCTGAAAAATATATTTTTTCCTACTGTTACTATTTAATTTATAAATTTTATGCACATGCATATTTAAAACCACATTACATAAAATATTAATTTATAAATTTGAGTTTATGTACTTATCAAGAATGAGAATAAAATTGTTTTCATAATACAAATTGCCAAAATTAAAGCAAACTAGCAAAGCTGGCTGATAAATATAGAAGGTACTGAGGTTCTGCAAAGCCATTGTCCTCTTGAGGGTGATGATGAGTTTTTTGTGTTTAACAAAAGAAGGAGTAGAGTGTTGGGTTGAAAAGGACTGTATTCTGTAGGTTGAGTGTCAGAATCAAAATCAAAATCACCTGGGGGTCTTGTTTTAAAAAGTAAATTCCTGGACCCCACTTGTATTAGTCAGGGTTCTCCAGAGAAACCAGAGAAACAACCAATAGGAGATATATTTTGTATATGTACATATATATACATATATGTACATATACATATATTCACACACAGTCATGCATCACTTAATGATGGGCATATGTTCTGAAAAATTATCCTTAAGCAATTTCATCATTTTGCGAACACCATAAAGTGTACTTACACAAACCTAGATGGTATAGCCTATTACACACATAGGCTGTATGGTATAGCCTACTGCTCCTGGGATACAAATCTTTATAGCATGTTACTGTACTGAATACTGTAGGCAATTGTAACACAATGTATTTATGTATCTAAACAAAAAGAGTGCAGTAAAAATACAGTATTTTAATCTTACGGGACCATCTTCATATATGTGGTTCATTGTTGACTGAAACATTGCAATGCAGTTCATGACTGTGTATGTGTGTGTAATTTATTATAAGGAACTGGCTCCTGCTATTACGGAGGCTGAGGGGTCCCAAAATCTGCAGTCAGCAAGCTTGAGACCCAGGAGAGTCCATGATGTTAGTTTCACTCTGAAAGCCAGCAGGCTGGAGACCCAAGAAGAACCAGTTTTTTAGTTCAAGTCCGAACATGGGAAAAGACCAATATCCCAGCTCAAACAGTTAGGCAGGAGGAGTTCCCTATTACTCAGCCTTTTTGTTTTATTGAGGTCTTCAATTGATTGGATGAGGTCCACCCACATCAGGGAGAGCAATCTGCTTTACTTAATGTACCCATTCAAATGTGGATATCATACAGAAACACCCTCACAGACCCACCTGGAATAATCTTTGACCAAATACCTGGGCACCCTTAAGTTGGCACACATAATTAACCATCATATATAATGTATACTGAAGTCTGAGGACCTTTGCAGGTAATTTGGAATCATGGAAGATTCTCAAGAAGGGAGTGATTTGATCAGATTAGCTGGGAAGTACTTAAGTACTTCCTGGCAGCTATGTGGAAGGTGGATGGTGATGGGGGAGGGCAGGTGAGACAGGGGTGGGAGGTAGAGCAAGACTGGAGAACAGGAGGTTATTGTGCAGGACACAATAATGAGGTTCTATTCTCCTCTCTGCTAATGACCCTTTTACCCTTACTGTTGCTATATAACAAATTTGCCCCAGAGCTTAGTGGCTTAAAACAACTGTGGGTCAGGAATCTGGGAAGGGCTCTGCTGGGTGGTTCATACTCGAGGTCTCCCACATTGTTACAGTCAGATGTTGGCTGGGGCTTTAGTCATCTCATCTGGGCTGAATATCTAAGGTGGTTCACTCACATGATTGGCAGTTAATTCCAACTGTTATGTGCTACACACTGGCCTCTCCAGCAGAGTAGCCTGAGGGTGGTCGGACTTCTTACATGGTATATGGTTTTATTCCAAAAGAACCAGGCAGAAGTTGCCTGGCTTTTTCTGATTTAGCCTGGGAAATCACACAACATCTCTTCTACTATACTCTATTACTAATGGCTGAAGCAGTCAAAAACTGTCCAAATTCAAGGGGAGGGGAATTACGTTACACTTCTTGATGAAGGCTTCCCTGAGAAGCTGACAATTGCAGTTGTCCACTCACAGCATTCCCAGCAACAAGCTCTTCCTTCATTCCATCTTCAGCAAACTCCATTGCATGTCTCTCTTTCCACTTTAATTTACCCTTTGATTATTTTATGTATGTTATTTTGCTTCACTCCAGACCAGCTAGGTTATGTGCTCCTTGAGGGAAGGAATGGAGGCTTGCCTTTCTCCCATGATGTTTAGCACAGGTAGAAGTATTAATACGTATTTATTTACAGTTGGAGCTCAAGAGGTGCTTGGCAGTCAGTTAACCAAGGCTTCCGATTGATGTAGAGATTGCTTAGAGTTTACTGCTTTTATTTCCATTACTGTAGCAGAGGAAATGGTTTAGGGAACCATCATCTCATTGTTTCCTGAGGGAAAAGAAAGCTAAAACCCATTTCTGCTGCCCAGAGCTTGCTTCTCTGATTCCAGCTGTACCTGAGGTCCTACCGCCCACCCCATCTTTCCCCTCAGCAAAGCAGAGCCAGGATCCTTCTTGGTCTCACAGGGTGCTGCATGCATTTAACTAATTAGTGGCTATAAAATGTTGCCCAAATGCCAAGTATAATTATGGTGAGCAATTATTTTTGCCTGGAGAGGCAGCATTCCAGCCATTATTGAGGGTGAGAGATAAGTGGTAGTGTATTCTCTTAGAGACTGTGGGAGCGGGAGCTATTTTCCTGCCCTCAGAGGATCAGGACCCTGGATACTACTTTTATACACCCAGGGCACACCTAGGCAGGAATCCCCCATAGGATCATCTTTCTCTTTATAGATTGATCACTGCTTTGGGGAGAGGGAAAGACACTTCTGAAGTGCACTGCCTGGAGCCACCCCCTTGGCAGCTTTAGTGTGTGGTTGGTCTCTGAAGGCCACTCATGGGCCCCTCCTCCCCTGGGCCCTAGAGGGTTTGTGGACAAAATTCACCTGGGGGTTTTCCTGCCACCCCAGTGTCTGAAATTTAACAATAGCTTCCACAATCATAATAATACCTTAAAAATAAAGCATTTGGGGCTCCCTAAATGGAAATTTCTACGTGATTGTTGTATTTAGAGTTCTGTTTCTCCTTCTGGGTAAATTTTATAAATAACCATTGGGAATGCTGAACAGAATTCAATTTCCATATTGATTCTCCTTCTCTCTTCATATAGGAAACACCAAGCAATTTTATATAGTGTGACCTTTTTCTCTGAAGGTTTGTAGAATTAAATGATGTAAATAGATAGGTAAATAGGAAAGGAAGAAAAGAAGGAAACCAAGGTGTGGAAACAACTTAAGCAATGGTTTACATGGAAAGAAATGAAATTCCATCTTATAGCTTGAGATAAATATAGACTCATGTCACTGCCCTGACTTTTCATGGCCAAAGTTGGAGGCTATAAAAGCTAACATTGGTTGAACACTTGCTGTGTCCAGCAAGTGATTCTCAGATGCTTCATATGTGTTGTCTCATTTGCGCCTCCCATTAACCTGAAAGCAGATGCTATTATTAACCCATTTGATAGAGTAGAAACTGAGGCCTATGGGAATTACGTAACTCACCCCATGTGTCAGTCTGACTCCGGAGCCACGGCTCCTAACATCATTCTGCTACTAAATACTGGAGTGTGCCATAAATGTGTAGGAATTGTCATTTCAACAAAGGAGAGCATGGCATTGGAAGGTCCCTGGGATCAATGAAGATTCCTCGTGCCAGCTCACTCAGGACACCAGACAAGCATTTTTCACCTCTTAGTTCAGGGACTATGCAGTCTCAGAAGATTCTTGGTGAAGTTTTTCTGTGTCTAAGTATTGAACCCCTGAGCAAAGTTTGAGTCTGTGTTTATTATTTACACTAATGCAGAAATAACCTTAGAGAAAGATATTCTTTCATGAGAAAAACTTTCATTTACATATGCAGAGGCAAAATTTTTCCTGACCCATGTCCTCCCTCCTCCCCTGCCACTCCTCTGTCTAGGGCAGTTTCTACTGACCATCATGTACTCTCAGAGCATTCTGGGCTTTTCCTTCTTAGCACTCAGGGCAGTGTGGATTATATATTGGTGTGACTATTTGACCAGTATCTCTGCCCCGCCAGAGTGTAGGACTCTATTGGGGCAGTGTCACTCTGTACAACATCCCCAGGGCCTAATACCATGCCTAGCATGGAATAAGCACCCAGATACCTGCTGGAGGAATGCAGGATGCTGCTGATGGCCCCACTTGGTTCTGAGAAAATGCTGCTATAAGCTGTAAGGGAGACCTGCTTCTCTAAAACCTCTAAAGATCCAGTTAATAGACAAAATTAAGATTTTTAAATGTATGATTTTACTTTTATATATATATATATATATATATTTTTTTTTTTTGAGACAGAGTCTCACTCTGTTGCCCAGGCTAGAATGCCATGGCGTCAGCCTAGCTCATAGCAACCTCAAACTCCTGGGCTCAAGCAATTCTTCTGCCTCAGCCTCCCAAGTAGCTGGGACTACAGGCATGCACCACCATGCCTGGCTAAATTTTTCTATATATATTTTTAGTTTAATTTCTTTCTATTTTTAGTAGCGACAGGGTCTCGTTCTTGCTCAGGCTAGTTTCGAACTCCTGACCTTGAGCGATCCACCCACCTTGGCCTCCCAAAGTGCTAGGATTACAGGCATGAGCCACCTCGCCTGGCCAATTTTAATGGTTTTTGAAATGAAAGTATAATGACTGGCTTTCCATTATAGTTAAGAATATTGGTCCTGGAGCCAGAGGGTCTGGTTCTCACCCTCTGACTTGAATCTCAACTTGCTGCATGATGATGGCCAAGTGTTTTAACCTCTCAGTGTGTCCATTTCCTCCTGGGTAAGTGGGGCTAATACCATTAGAGCAATGATGTAAAAATTAAATGTGTCAATACAAGTGAGTGCTCAGAATTGTGTCTAGTGCATGAGGATCCCTCATAAGTGTTAGCTATCATTATCAATGTGTCATCAGCTTGGAACTTGTACAGTTCTGTTGCAGATTTGTATTGTTCCTGAGAACAGAATATGAAACCAAATTTAGGTCAGGTGTAAAGGCATCTGGACCCTATATCCCTGCTGTCAATTTCTTCAAGAGGCCAAAGGGAACCTCCCTCAACTCCAGCACCCTCAAATGTCACTTATTTTAATGCAGTGTGTCCCTGGTCTTAGGAAGCAGGGAATTCTTGGTCTTCCAGGGTCTCTGGCTGAGACCGGAGACTCCTGCCTGCTCCATGGTTTGGTTGGATTAGATGACCCAAGATCCTTTTAAGCCAGAGAAACTGAGACTCCACAAAAAGGTCAGGTCCCACCAAAAGTCATTTAGGTCCTCTATCAGTTCCTCTCTCCTTCACCCCACACCTCCACCAAGCCCATTCTTCATGTGGGCTTCAGGACTCTTTCCCTCCATGTTCCCACAGGATGGCCCCTGCCCTCCAGACTTTTCCCCAGTCATCTCAAACAGCCCAAGGTCCAAATTTAATAATAAAAATTCACTTCTCTAAGCACTTCACAAAAATGTTAACTCATAATTCACAGAAACCCAATGAGGTAGGTGCTAGTGATACCCCCATTATATAGAGAGTGAAACTGAGGCGGGGAGAGAGGTTGAACTTTGCCAAGGTTACTCAGCTGGAAGGTGGCAGAGCCAGAATTTGAGCCAGCCTCTGGGCTCTTGACCGTCACACCACACTGCTTTTGAAGGAAGGTCTCCCCTTGCCACTCCTGGGGAACTCCCCTTCCACTTTCTCCGTAGCATCATCAGTCAGGTAAATGAGAGGCAAGAAGGGAAGCAAAGATGTGTGTGCTCAAGCTTAGCAAGCATGGGAGCTGTGGTGGCGCGGCTAGGAGTCAGTTCTGGAGCTGAACTGCACTGGTGGGTTAGTGTGCTGGATTTTGGACTTACTGACTCTGAAAAGGAAAATGGGAATAATAATGATAATAGGGAATACCTTACATGGTCATTTTGAACATTAAGTTAAGACATATTTTAAGCCCCACTCTGGGAGGCCAAGGGGGAGGATCGTTTGAGCTCACGAGTTCAAGACCCGCCTGAGCAAGAGCAAGACCCCATCTCTACTAAAAATAGAAAGAAATTAGCTGGACAACTAAAAATAGTTGGAAAAAAGTATCCAGGCATGGTGATGCATGCCTGTAGTCCCAGCTACTAGGGAGGCTGAGGCAGAAGGATTGCTTCAGCCCAGGAATTTGAGGTTGCTGTGAGCTAGGCTGATGCCATGACACTCTAGCCCGGGCAATAGAGTGAGACTCTGTCTCAAAAAAAAAAAAAGACCCATATTAAGATAAATCTCTCAGGAAGTAGAGAGCTCAGCATATTCAGAGGGAAGAGAAGAGAAGTCCCAGGGATGTGACTGCTATCTTCAAGGAACTGAAAGGCTATCACAGGGTAGACAGGCCAGGCTTCTGAGTAATCAGTCACCTAAGAGGCAAACACTGGGCCTCTGAGTGGAAGTGTCAGGGACAGATGCAGTGTGAGGATAAAAGAAAGTGCATTCGTTTGATAACACCCCTCAGAAAGTGGGAATGACTACTTGATAGATAATGAGTGCCCTGTCACCAGAGGCATTCAAGCAGGGACTTGAGACCACACAATGGGAACGTGGTAGAGGGAACTGTAATGAGGCAGGTAGTGATGACACTAGCTGACCTGTGCCTGGGAAAGTCTAGTTCAACCCAAGAAGGCAACGTGCTATGAGGGAGGGGAGGGAAGGATCCTGCAGGGAGGTGGGAAGTACCGCAAAGGGGGAGGCAGGTTGGGAGCCCAGGCCCAGCTCCGCGAGATTCACTGTTTTGCCAAGGGCAGTCCCTGTCTCTTCGGCCGCTTTGGGCCCCAGAGCCTAGAACTGTACACAATCCACTCATTCATTCAGGTAATTCAGCAAACATTTACAGGGCTCGGAGTCAATTCCCGCCGCGGACCCAGCGTGGACTGCCTGCACCGACGAGCTTCCTGCCCGGCGACCGACCGGCAGAGGGCAGGCGAGACATGCAGATGCCGAGCGCTGTGCAGCCTGCTAGCTGAGCCTTTCCGCTGGGGAAACTGGGTCACTCGGTCCTGCCAAGCGACAAATATTCCGAGGGGCGTGGGCACATTGGGCCTCCCTAGGAAGGGCTGTGAGGGCCCAGATGCCACCTGGCAGGGTATCAGATCTCTCAGGCCTCCGGTCTGGCAGAAGTCACCCCCGCTCTCAGAAAGAAGGATGAGGTTGATAACATGGGATGGCTCAGGCGTGGGGGGAATCTCTTCTCAGCAAAGGGTTTTGAGTAGGTGGCACTGCCCAAGCTACGCGTTAGAAAAGGGCCCTGGGAGCCCAGGCCTGCCAAGGCGGGATGGGTGGGACGGTTTGCTCCAGAGAGAGCCTGTGAACTCACTAAAGGAGTTCGAGGCTCTCTTTAGGCTAGGCTGAAACCCGCACTTGGAAGAAGAGAAAGGGCTAACCAGATGGACGTGAATCGGTGAATGCCAGATTTGAGATCTTAGTGGTTAGGGGGCAGGTTTGGAGTCAGATTTGCCTCTGTATTCTGGTTTTGCCACCCATATGTTAGAGGACCTTGGGTAAGTCATTTTCCTTTTCTATAAACTGGTGGAACTATTATAAGAATTTAAAATTTTTTTTTATTTTATTATTTTTTTTTTTAGAGACAGTCTTACTGTGTTGCCCAGGCTGGAGTGCAATGGGACAATCATAGCTTAGTGTAGCTTCCTTACTTGAGCCTCTCACTCCTAGGCTCAAGGGATCCTCCTGCCTCAGCCTCCTGAGTAGAGTAGCTGGGACTATAGGTGTGTACCACCATGCCCAGCTAATTTTTTTATTTTTTGCAGAGACAAGGTCTCAATGTATTGCCCAGGGTGGTCCCGAACTCCTGGCCTCAAGAGATCCTCCTGCCTCAGCCTCCCAAGTGGCTGAGATTACAGGCATGAGCCACTGCACCCAACTATTATAAAGATTAAGTGGAAGAATGATGCAAGTGTGCAGAGTGCTGTTCTTCCTCCTCTCTACCTATCTCCCATCCTGGTCAGGACACCATGTTCTGGGATAACAATTACAGCAGATGCCTTTGGAGCATGGTAATGGTAGGGAGGAGCAGGTGCCTGCTGTGCTGTTAGCCTGGGCGGGGTGAGCTCATCCTGCAGGAATGCTGCTCTGGGAGGAGCACATGGGGCCACCTCCACCCACACTCCTCCCAACCGCACAGGAGCCTGCTACAGAGAGATGGGAAGGCCTGGGGAAAGCATGTCTTTGCTACCCTCAAGCTGTGGCCTCTGGAGGTCTTTGAGGGTGGGATTGGGTGGGACCTCTAGGATGGAATGGGGAAGGAGCCATTCCCAAAACTCCCATTGCCCTCGTGGACTCTGTGATGGACAGAAGGGCCACTGGAACCTGCAGTCCAGGACCAGTTCATGCACTCTTTAAATTATGTCTTTTCTCCACTAATCTAAGACCTTGGTGCAAGGCCTTTGCTGCCCCTGCCTCTCCAGCAGAGGACAGTGAGTGCTGATGCTACTAGAAGAAAGCTCAGCACAGTGCTTGATACTTCTTGGTCGTTAGTGAGGAAGGAATCTTGGAGAACTAATTTGAGTCCCCAGTTTTACTGATTTAAAATCATAAAACTGAGGCTCAGAGAACAGTGAGACCAGGACAAGGAAAGTTCCCATCTTTTTCAATTGCTGCTAGAATCTTAATCTGTGACCATTTAGGGAAAGTTGCCAGATGCCTACAGTGAACTGTACAAACTTGGAGTCTGTCTTCTCGGGGATTTCTCTTTGCCATGTCCTCCCTACTGAACTCTGGCCACTGCTTATGTTACCCAGCCTCAGGTTTGAGACAGACTGAGCTGTCCGAGCTCCAGCCTAACCTCTGGGGCTCCAAGGAGCAGCAAGCACTTCTGAGCCTGAGGACTAATTCACTAGATGAGTCGTGTTGGGCAGCATAATGAGATAAAGCCAGTTGTCTGAGTTGGAATCCTAGCACCTCCATGGACTAGCTGTGAGAACTTAGGCAAGATACTTCGTATTTCCATGGCTCAGTGTCTTCATCTGCAAAATGAGGACAATGATAGCATTTACCATATAGGTACTATTCTTTCCAGTTGCTCTTTTTTTTTTTTTTTTTTTTGAGACAGTCTCACTTTGTTGCCCGGGCTAGAGTGCCGTGGCGTCAGCTTAGCTCACAGCAACCTCAAATTCCTGGGCTCAAGTGATCCTTCTGCCTCAGCCTCCCGAGTAACTGGGACTACAAGCATGCGCCATCATGCCCGGCTAATTTTTTCTATATATTTTTAGTTAGCCAATTAATTTCTTTCTATTTTTAGTAGAGACAGGGTCTCGCTCTTGCTCGGGCTGGTTTCGAACTCCTGACCTTGAGCGATCTTCCCGCCTCGGCCTCCCAGAGTGTTAGGATTACAGGCGTGAGCCACCTCATCCGGCCTTTCCAGTTGCTCTTAATTTGAAATTGCAAGCAAAAGTAAAATAAACTAAACAGCCATCTTTTTCCCTGGGAAAGCCAAACAGCAAGACCTGAAAGGAGAAGGGTGGAAGCTGGACTTTGGACTCTTCCATTCCAGGCACTAGGAGCTTTTGGGTGGTATAAATAGCTCAAGCCCGGGAAAGAGGGCCATGGTCTAGTGTGTCTCTGC
>CAUYRT010061664.1:0-15199 GCA_963574885.1 Lepilemur ruficaudatus | reverse complement strand
GCTAATTTTTTCTATATATATCTTTAGTTGGCCAATTAATTTATTTCTTTCTATTTATAGTAGAGATGAGGTCTCACTCTTGCTCAGGCTGGTTTCGAACTCCTGACCTTGAGCGATCCGCCCGCCTCAGCCTCCCAGAGTGCTAGAATTACAGGCATGAGCCACCGCGCCCGGCCCATATGGCACTTTAAACTCACCATTTTCTTTCTAGCCTTAGAAATTTTAACAGAAAACAAATGAACATCATTACATTCCATCCTTGTAATGTAATGTAATACGGCAGTTTTCAAATCTGCCATATTTGAAAACTGTTCTCTCTCTTCTCTCAGCCAGAAAAGATTTAATTCTTTGTTATTTCTTTCTCTTCACCATCTTAGGAAACTTAGAGTTTTCTGAGAATCAGTTTCCTCATCTGTAAAGTAGAAATAATTATACCTACCTCTTAGACTTGTTATGAAGATTAAAGATTGCTACAAGTAACTGCACAGTACATTCTGTGACACAGTCTGCTCCCAATAAGAGCTAATTCCCTCCTGTTTGACTAGTATTGGAATTCTTATTGATTGACTTGTATCAAAAGTTATTCAATACAAGTTATTCAATACCTTAAATTAACATCTTTCCTTCAATTATACTGAATCATAAACCAATGTGTCAGCAGGTACTAATCTTTCTGCTGGATTGATTCATTTAAAAGGAGTCAGCATAAAAATAATTTTAAATCATAGACTGAACATTGCCAATATTCAGAAAACACGATCCTCCCCTGAAGACAAAAGATTTTTTGCCCACCTTACTAAAAAAAATCAATACAAATTTTTCCTTAAATTATTTCACCTATAAATCCGTGAAGCAATAGTAGAACATTTGAATCATGTTGTCCAGCACATTTATGTAGATATCTGAAAACTTCAAAAGGTATTCAAGGTATTATTCACATTTTGTTACTATGAAACTAAGGAGGGAACTATCCCCCAAACAGTAACAACACAACAAACACTTATTCAGTGCCAGATATTGTGCTTAAGTGCTTGACGTGGATTTTCTCATTTAATCCTCACAACCCTATTGGAATAGGTATTATTATTATTATTATTATTTTATCTCATTTTACAGATGAGAAACTTAGTCATAGATAGAATAAGCAGCATGGTCAAGGTTACATAGTCAGTGAGTGTTGGGTCTGAAAACCAAAATGATCTACACAACACCCATTATGTTCATTTGGATATGAGTTTTAAAAAAATCATAATCTTTTTTTCCTAAAGAAAAATGATAAGAAAAAGAGTGATATACAAAAATTTTGGTTAGACAAGATTAATAAGAGATCTGTTGCACAACATTGTAGCTTTAGTTAATAATAATGTATTATATGCTTAAAAATTGCTAAGAGATATTTTAAGTGCTCTCACCACAAAAGATAAGTATGTGAAGTAATGAATATGTTAATTAGCTTGATTTAGCCATCCCAAAATGTATACATAGATCAAAACATCACATTGTACACCATATATATGCAATTTTGTCAATTAAAAAATAAATTTAAAAATCTAATTCTAGGCCAGGCGCGGTGGCTCACGCCTGTAATCCTAGCACTCTGGGAGGCCGAGGCGGGAGGATCGCTCAAGGTCAGGAGTTTGAAACCAGCCTGAGCAAGAGCGAGATCCCATCTCTACTAATAATAGAAAGAAATTAATTGGCCAACTAAAAATATACAGAAAAAATTAGCCAGGCATGGTGGCGCATGCCTGTAGTCTCAGCTACTTGGAGAGGCTGAGGCAGGAGGATTGCTTGAGCCCAGGAGTCTGAGGTTGCTGTGAGCTAGGCTGACTCCACGGCACTCTAGCCTAGGCAACAGAGTGAGACTCTGTCTCAGAAAAAAAAAAATCTAATTCTAAATACCTAAGGGATTTATTTAGACTAATGGTTATCAGGGTTTTTTTGGCCTCAGAAACTCTTTACATTCTTTAAAATTATTGAAGACCTCAAAGAGCTTTTGTCTATGTGGGTTGTATCTAGCAATACTTACCATGATAGAAATTAAAACTGAGAAGATTTTAAAACATTAACAATTTATTTTCAAATGACAATAAAAACCCATTCTATGTTAACATAACTATTGTAGTTTTGAAAAATAACTATAGTTATTTCATGAAAAATGGCATTATTTACATTTTTTCAAATCTCTGTAGTATGTGGCTTAATAGAAGACAGCTATAAGTGCCCATATCTGCTTTGCAATCCATCTATTGAGATGTGTGGTTTTGAAGTAAACAAAAAAAAATCTGGCCTCATACAAATGTGTAGTTGGAAAACAGAGGAGTATTTTAATAGCCTTTTCAGATAATTATGGATGTTATTTTTGATACTATATCAAAGCTTGATAAACATGGTTTTTTAAAGGTTAGTTTCAATATGGAATTTCAAACAGTATCAATGAAATTTTTATACATTGTTAAATTAAACTCCACTGGTTTATTTGGTACTCTGAATGGATCTTTTACATACCCATCATTTTGAAGTATCATATGTGTTGGTCATTTGGAAAACGTCAGTTTGCTCAAATATTCCAAATGTTGATATGTTTTATTATGCAATATTTAAAAATCAAACTGCATTAATACCACCACTAGTTTTATCAGTCCAAAAGCAGTGCTTTTCTTGAGATAGCCATCTTTCTTCAGTATACGGAAGTACTTTATGTGTGTTTCTGATTTTGTGACACAGAATGTTTAAGTTATAGTATACTTTAAAATAACTAAAAGAGAATCAGAATGTTCCTAACACAAAAAATAATAAATGCTTGAGGTGATAGATTCCTCTATTACCCTGATTTGATTAATACACATTGTATGCCTGTGTCAAAACATCACATGAACCCTATAAATACATATAACTATTTTGTACCCATAATAATTAAAAATAAAAATTTTAAATAAAAATAACATGTATTCAAGAGTCAAGATTTAATAAAATTAATGTTTTATCAAGGACTTTCTCAAGCAACACTGGATATTTATTAATTTAGTATAAGTGTGTGAAAGTAAAGAATGCGGTGACTGCTAGTATAGTTTAGTGCCACAGCCTTAAGTCACCAACAGTTTTACCCATTATTGCTGGCGTACCATCAGTGTAAAATGCCAACCTAGTAAAAAAGCAAGTAACATATTAGTATTAATATAAAAATAAATTTGACTGTGTAGATCCTCTGAAAGGGTGCCAGGGATCTGTAGAGCATGCTTTTAGAACCATTAATTTAAGGTTGTACTCTTTTTCTGCCAATCAAATATTCCCTGGGTAGTTCTAGAAGAGGATTTAAAATTCGATAGAAAAGTTTCATGTAAACAATGGTTTATTCCTTTGAATCTTGATTCTCCTTGTACTATAAAAATTAAACAAAACTTGGCCCTTTTTTTTACATACTATAAAACTCTGAGTTCATTCCTTTTTAATTAATTGCCTGGATTATCATGGTCCCATGTCTATGCCTACAAGTTATTGCACCGTTTTGAAAGGTTTTCTGAGAAGTATATTAGGAGGAACAGAGAATAAACAATAAGATTTTCACAGTCTGTAAATTAGTTACTGTGTATAAACTGCTCAGTAGGCAGAGTCATTCAGGTCAATAGGGTATCTTTCACTAATCAACCTCTACATTAATTTACTAATTTCTCTGTGCCTCCCAAAGTGAGAACTCTATTCAGATGCATGATTTGTATTTCCTAATTTGAATAGATTATTGATATATTATAATGCAATCTAAGGTACACAAACTGTGCGTATTTGATTTTTTCCATAACTAATTCAAGAATGAAATAATATATGTTGTTTTGAAGTCAACTGTCATGGATAAATGATAGAAGCTGGCCCTAACTGAACCTGAGGTGAATTCCTTTAGTCTGGGTCATTGTAAACTATTTAATTCTGAAAATATCTCTTTAAAATAAATTTTAACATTTATCCAACTAATCCTTTATGAATAAAGGTTAAGGACTTAATCCTATGATTTTATAAATCCATGGTGTCTAACAAATTACCTGTTTGTTTTACTCTGTTATCCAAATCAGTTCATAAATGTTCTTCAACAAGGATTGGTCCTTAAATATAAGACACCTTATGATCTGTGAACTCTTTATTTTAGACTCATTTGAGATTGTTAATATGTCACTGTTTTCTTTATTATTTTCTTCCTTTTTCTAGTTGTAATCTAATAGTAAGAAACAGTAGAGGACTTTTACCAAATTTTCTTACTTCATATAACATTTTGAATAACATTTTAAAAATAAAACTGAAATATTTATCATAGGGAGTGGTACAAGCAGGAATAGAGTAAAGGGGGTATATTCTCCTTGAACTTTCGGGTATCACCTGCCATTTCTCTATGAGAGCCATGCTAACTGCAGACTCTCTGTGGCCCTTCAAGTTTTCCTTTCCTGGTATGCCAATATCTCTCAACCGTCTTTATTTTCCCCTTTAAATGCTACTCATTCTTCAAGTACCTCCTCAATAAAGTGTGGTGATCGAGGTTTCACACTTCTCCCTCTTGCATATTTATGGTCTTAGGAGCATTTGTTGTGTTTCTTCAGCATTTTCTCTAGTTCACTACTATAGAGCTCAATTCTTAATATGTGCCCAAAGAAAATTGTTATGATCAAATATATACTGTCATGTACTGTCAGAAAAAAGTTAAAGTTAGTTCATTAGAAGGATGCTTTTCACAAATAATTTGCTACATATTATGATTTTCAAAAATCAACACAAAATTATAGATGGAAACAATGAAAAAATTTTTTTAAAATTTCTAAAGAAATAATTAATTGTTTTACCCTCTAAGCACTAAATAATTTTGAGTAAGGGGGGTTCTTTTTGCAAAAGAAAGAGTAAAGGGCTAGCAATAAGACTGGCTATGGGCTAAACAACATTCATACTATGGAAGAAAAGAAACAATGTCTGCTTTGCTTTCTCAAAAGACCATGTGGTAGATCATACAAGTCTAACAGGTTTGGAGAAGAAAGTGAAATTGTGACTCAGCTCAGTCCAGTTCTATCTGCTTAAGTTCCACAAAGAAGTTTGTACTCACATCTGGAACAAGAATTTAAAACATCTAGGGCCGGCCCGGTGGCTCATGCCTGTAATCCTAGCACTCTGGGAGGCCGAGTCGGGAGGATTGCTCAAGGACAGGAGTTCGAAACCAGCCTGAGCAAGTGCACGACCCCGTCTCTACTAAAAATAGAAGAAAATTAATTGGCCAACTAAAAATATATAGAAAAAAAAATTAGTCAGGCATGGTGGCGCATGCCTGTAGTCCCAGCTACTCTGGAGACTGAGACAGTAGGATTGCTTGAGCCCAGGAGTTTGAGGTTGCTGTGAGCTAGGCTGACACCACGACATTCTAGCCTGGGCAACAGAGTGAGACTCTGTCTAAAAAAATAAAATAAATAAAAAATAAAATAAACATCTGTATCTGTTGAAATATGGACCTAAGTAAGGCTATTGTAAGTATTATCACGTTCTCAACTGTGGTATCACATTCTCAACTGTGGTTAGATTTTGAACAGAAATATGAATTATAAATATTGGAAGAAGACACAGTTTCCATTTTGTAGATGTTATAATTAGAAACTTAGACCAGAAATATGAAGTTCAATATCAATATACCTTAAATATAGAACATCAACAGCATACCTGTGTGTTAGTGACACTAGTTGCAAAATAGAAGTTTTAAAGAGATCCCATTTGCAAGAGCAACAAAAAATATATGTTTAAATCTCTAAATAGTTCTTTAAAAACCTTCACAAGAAAAGTATATAATTTACAAGAAGAAAACCAAAAAATATTGTTAAAAGATATATTTAAAAACTCTAATAAATTTACAGATACATCATATTCATCATTGGGGAAACTAAATATGATAAAGACTAATTTTTGTCTCGTTATTGCATGTAATGTTATTACAATAAATACCTTGAATTTAAAAAAAAATACCTTGAATTGGGGATAAGGATCCTAAAATTCGTTGGAGGACTAAACAAGGGAAAATGCAAAGAAATATTTGAAGAAGAAATGTATTAAAGGTAACCTAACTGTACCAATTTTTAAAACATACTTAAACTATAATAATTAAAAGGATAGTGCTGAAATAATAATTAAGCAGTAGAATATAATAGCTCAAATATTATATATATTTTTGTGTGTATCTTATATATACAATTTAACATGATAAATAATGTATAACATAGCTAGGCATTGAGGAAAGGAAAGGATTGTTCAGCAAATAGGAGTAGAAAATAAGGATTTGGAAAGATTGTTAATTAAGACAGTACACGCACAAATAAAATGTACATAATGTGAGAAGAGCTAAGAGGAAAAAAACTACAATAGGAACTCTGCAACTTTGCAAATGTAAATTTCTAAATATTGCTTACTTGTCTAGAGTGTTTGTTAGGTTTTAATTCTCATTGGTTTTGGCAAGGTATGAATCTTTGTCTACTTTTCAGGTTCGTTCATTAGGTTTTAATTCTCATTGGTTTTGGCAAGGTATGAATCTTTGTCTCCTGTAAGTATGCAATGCACTTTTTTGATAACTAGTTAGATGATAGATTCATTCATTCATTTGCTCATTCAAATATTCATTATTGAAAAATATTTGGCCATATTCACTTTTTAAAGGTATACTTTTTTTCTAGAAACAAAGTATATTTTGATCCATCTTTTTATCTGCAATACACAAAGTTGGATGTGTTTTGCTTGGGCCATATTTTCCTGTAAAAATAACAACAACTCAAAACTAAAAACAATGTTGTGCCTTTCGCTTTCGGATCACACCATGATTTCCATGAATGGTGCAGTTAGATAAAACAGGATTTAAGATAATAGAAACCCAAAGAGCAGAGCTTTTTGATGACTTTCTTCATGCTGTAATTCAAACACATTAGTTTGAGCTTCATTTTCCCAGTGTATTGATTTTGGTCATGGATAATTTGTAACTGAGGGTTCCATACTGGAATTGGTCTCATTTCAGGATGAAGGTAAGATTTATATGGGAACAGCGAGATGATGGTCAAAATAATCTTTCAAAAGTCAGGAGATAACCTTATCTCAAGAGAAAAATTCTGTCCAGTGACCATGTGTTCTAAAATAAGGGTCTTGCTCCTGATCTCATTTTTCTATCAAGGAAACTGTAAAAATATGGTAAAATAGAAGCTATTATTTGAGTTAAGGGAAAATTGAAAGTATTTTATTTAAATGTTGCTCTTTCCCCCAGTATGGTATTTGTTGTTGATTTTTTTTACATGATATAATTTCATGGCATTTTGATAGAATTTTGTCCCTAAAAGAAATCTTAATATGATTTGTATTATTGACCTGAAAGTTCAGAGGCAACATTAGCAAATAGTGAGCAATGTCTGAGTAAAATTTTATTATTTATGACAAAGGTATCCCTTTCATTTCTAGATATGTTAGTCAATTGCACTAAAAGTGCTTTCTAGATTGTGTTTATTTTTCATGTCTGTTTCCTGTTCTTTTAGAAACCTTAAATCTATGTAACCATGTTTTTTTTCCTATTTGAGTAAAAAGAAATCCATTCCTTTCTACCTTTTTCTAGGTGATTGCACAAGGTTCCTTCCATTTTAATGAACCTGTGACTATTTAGTAAAGCTGAATCTATTATAATTCCTTATGGATGCTTATATATTACTTTGAATTTCCAGGAGCATTTGTTGAAAAAGAACTGATGATATGTACTACCAGCCTTGTAGTGGGCACCTGCTCTCATGTAATCTACCTTGCTGAATACTTTAGGGCCTGTAGCACTCTATTAAAAATTGATAATTTTAGAATAGATTGATATACAGATAGACAGATATGGATTAATGGATGGATTAATAGATGGATGGATGGATGGATGGATGGATGGATGGCTAGGAATGTGGCTATCTACGTATTATTTGCTTTTTTTATTTCATGATATTATAGGGGTACAAACATATTGGTTACAAGTAATGCCTTTGCCTCACCCAAGCCAGGGCTAGAGACATGCCCTTCCCCCATACAGTGCACACTGCATCCATTAGTTGTGCATTTACCCACCCCTTCCCCACCACCTGACCGACACCCAGTGAATTATTTGGTCTTTACCTTGTGAGGCTAAAACCTTAAACTATTTTCTTTCCAAGGCCTTTGTATGATAGACATCATCTGTTTTTCTGAGTGCTTTCACAGGAGCCTGTCCAATACTGTTCTTTTTGATTTTCAAGTTTATTTATTTCTAATTTAATTAATTAATTAATTAAGTAGAGATGGGGTCTCACAAACTCCTGGCCTCAAGCAATCCTCCTGCCTCAGCCTCCCAAAGTGCTTGCATTAACAGGCATGAGCCACCTCTCCAGCTTGGTTTTTAAATGAATAGCCTACTGGGGTCCTCCAGAACCATGCCAGAGTTTCAGCCAACTTAGATTATCACTCATGAAGATCCTTCCAGACTTTAGTTATTTGCATGGCTGCTGATTCTTGCATTTCTTCCGCCTCAGACCAGCACTGAACTGATCAAATATGATTTAATTCTTTGGAGTTTTTTTTCTGAAATGAACTAAAAAACATGTTCCCATGTTATATTTTGAAGATTATGTAAGAAATGAATAAACCTTTCAAAATAAATATTGATGGTTCCTTTCTTTTGTGTAATCCAAAAGAAAAAAAATGAGCAAAGGAATGGTTTACAGTAAAGGATTTATTTTTCTGTGCAAAAATTTCATAAGCATTTAATTAAAAAAAATCTGGAATGAAGTGGTAGCATCATGAATTACTAACATTCCTCTGATACACACTTCCCTAATAGGGAACTCTACTTTCTCTCTGCAAAATGGAAAATTAACATTAAGGGGGTTATAATTTCTCTTTCTGAGAGATAGAGCATCAAATAACCTTGGATCAACGATATATAGGAGGACTTTGGACACCAAAAGACAAAGTAAGCATAAAAATAGGGCCATTTTCATAGTAATAGAAGATCTATGTCTAAAAATATTCTCTAAATTCTGACAATCCATATGGACAATATCTCCAGTTAAAAATCTTCCTAGTGTGCTTTTTTTTTAATTTCAGAGTGTTACAGGCAGGGATACAAACACTTTGGTTACATATATTGCCTTTGTACTGCCCGAGTCAGACTACGAGAGTGCCCATGCCCCACAGTGCACACTGCACCCATTCCTGGTGTGCTTTTGGATATGGGAAATGTAAGATACAAGCAAAATACATTTATTCAAGGATAATTAAAGGATAAAAAGCATCCTATAATTATGAAAAACACGTGTGAGCTGGGTGCAGTGGCACATGCCTATAGTCCCAGCTACTTGAAAGGCTGAGGTGGGAGGATTGTTGAGTTTGAGGCCAGTCTGGAAATGTAGTGAGAACTTGACTCTAAAACAAAAAACAAACAAAAAAATACATAATGAGAATAATTTTTCCATTAAAGGATTGAGGGGCCAAAACCTATCTCAGTACAAGATAGTTTAAAATATCTGTGCCGTTCAATCACGACCTTTCCTGAGAATACTGTGGAAGTTGGAAATACATGTTGATATTCATTGTACTCACTCAGAAATAGCAGGGTGCCATGAATACAACGGCAACAGCTGGTCACCTCAATTCAATGAAGTTGTGTGATGGGGATCTTTGAAGTTTTCTGACATAATATAAAGCAGTGAGAATCAGTGGACCTAACATTTAATGAACAGCTATGATAAGCAGGTACCATGAAGAATATTTTGAAAGCAAGTATTCACTGAATGCTTAAAATATTCCTTGCAAAGTAAATTATTGATTCCCATTTCACAGATAAGAAACTGAGTCTCAAGGATCCTAAGTGATTTTGTTAAGCTAATATAGCCAGGATGTATTGAGGATTTGTTCTTCTGGTTATGTTTGATATATTCTAGGAGCTGTACAGAAATAAAAGAAATAGATAAAACTTTTTCCCTTTCATCAAATAAGTTTCAAGTCAGTGAGGTCTATATAGATATGTATACAAATGTAATTAAACTATGATTAAAAAGGGGGAGGCCAGGTGCAGTGGCTCATGCCTGTAATTCCAGCACTTTGGGAGGCCAAGGTGGGAAGATCCCGTAAGCCCAGGAGTTCAAGATCAGCCTGAGTAACATGGCGAGACCCTGTCTCTATAATAAATTTTAAAAAATCATCTGGGCATGGTGGTGCACGCCTATAGTTCCAGCTATTTGGGAGGCTGAAGCCAGAGGATTGCTTGAGCCAAGGAATTTGGAACTATGATTGCACCACTGCACCCCAGCCTGGGTGACACAGCAAGACCTTGTTTCAAAAAAAAAAAAAACTATGATAAAGAAGAAAGAGAAGGAGAAACACAAAACTCAAAAGAGTGGTTATTCTATTCTCAGGAGAGAAAGGGATGCGATAGAGAATAACATTTCTACTTCTGAAGTAGAGTGGAGGATACATGGGTTCTTGTTCTGTTACTTTTTATGAAATACATATGTAATAATACATTATAAATATAAAACAATATAACATATTTTGTTTTGTACATATAGTTTTGTATGTATAAAATAAGGGATTTTATGTTTTAAAAAATGTAATTGTAAATAAGTAAGCTATATGTGATTTATAGGTACCCACTAATGGAAAAGTCAAAAATATAATTTACATATTAATCAGATGCAGAGCAATTTGGAAGAAAATAATTTTCATATCCACATATGACTGATGGGCTCAATGTCAGAATAATCCATTTGATAACTGGTGAAACTAATAAATGCTTAGAGGTGATTAAGTGCTTTATCCTCAAACCACTTTAGGGGTATTATATATTTGTGACAGCTTGTTAGTACCACAAGAAAGGAATATGAGAAAATGATGGCTAATACAGTGACATAATAACTTCCTTCTTCATAATTCAAGATATTTACCAACTACACTATAAATCCACATGTTTCCTATAATACATATTATAGGGCCTTAAACACAGTAGACATATAAATGTGGGCTTAATTCAAAATAACTACCATTAACTGAATACTCAACATGATCTGGATCATTCTCATACTTTATTTTTTATCTCCACATCCACCCTGAAAGGTAGGTGAACCTTTTGCATTTTCAATGTGCAGAAACTACAGCTCAGAAAAATTCAATATTTTGCCCAAGATCACAAAAGTAGCACATGTCAAAAACAGTACTAGAATCCAGGTCTGTTCTATTCCAAAGAGTGTTTTGTTTCAACCATACAACCATCTAATAGCATTTAAAACTAATCCTCACAACCACCATGTACTTTTGCGGTACATTCTATTGTCACCCTAAATTTACAGATAAGGAAAACTGAGCCATGAAGTGTTTGTCAGCTTGTCTGTAGTCACACACTTGACTTGGGCTTGGGGAGACTGTAAGTGGGAGAGAGATTGGACCAGATCCCGTGTCCTCAGACCTGCATTGGTGGCAACTGCTCTTGTAGAAGAGAAGGCTGCATCTCATACACAAACTATTCCAAGGCACATTAAAATAGAAGCCTCGCTAAAGGGTAGACCTTTCTGGATTTCAGTGGCCTAAGATGGACAGGAGTGCTCTCTATCCTTTAAACTTTTATGATTCTCTTCAGAGTGAAAAGAATCTCCCCATGTCACCCAGAAGAACAAAATCCAAGGAGTTCAGTACCCCATTAAAGTGTGGTGAGACAAGAATCCCCCAAAAGCGATCTCTATTCCTCCTACTCCTTTTGTAACCAGGCTCCTGACATCAAAGTTTATTGTTAAAATCATCCTTAATAGAAATATTACTGTATATATTTTCACCAGAAAGAAGAATGTCAGGGAAATTTGTCATGATAGGTGTTTACCATAAGTTTGACATGCATTATTGTTAGATCATTCTACTCTCCCTCCATAATTTTTCTATGCAATTTATTTATGTGCATATTTAAATGGTGTGCCACTTAATTGAAATTATAGTGTGTTCGAGCCAGATTTGATACTGACTGGCAGTTGCTGTTAGGGAACACTTGGAACCTATGAATGGGTCATTTTCCAAATGGTACAGATATAACTCTATTCATCCACTAGAATATTTTAGGAAATCAAATAGCTGATAGTGCCAATATAAGTACTTCATTCATTTCAGGCAATATTATGTCTTGCTTACCTTTATAGCCTCAACAACCCCAGAACCACATACAACATAACAGATAGGAGTACTGTCAGCTTCCTCATCTTGTACAAAGACTCTGCCTACAAATCCATGGGTCTTGAAAATAAGTTTTAATAAGTTACTCAATCCTCAAAAGACGTTTTTAAATGTAGGTATTCATATTGTTTATAAAAATAATTCAGTATTTGATTTGGTTTTCTAGTATTTTTCATCCAGATATTTATGATTAGAAAAGGATAGCCCACGTTTTTGCAATAGGATTCATACCCGGATTATTGCAGATAGAAGATTCTTGATAGGGCAATAGCCTGAGCATTTTCAAGAAACCAACAAAAACACCAAATGGCTTCAGATTTTATTTTTGAAATTAGAAAGGATAACATTTTATGAAAAACAACCAATAATCTATCAGCCTTTCTCTGCACTTTGTTCCTCCCTCTCTACATATTTACTCCGGATCTTGAGAACATTATTAACCTCTCTGTGCTTCAGTTTCCTCATCTGCAAAATAGGGTAATAATAATGCCCCTCTCTTTTAGTTGTTTTAGTTGTTGGGTGGATTAAATCAGGTAAAACAGTTAAAATGCATATATCAGATACCTGGCACATGGTAAGCACTATATTTTAGTTAATATTAGTATTATTAATAGTTACACTTTCATTGTTATTATTCCACCATTAAGTTATATATCATGTCTTATCTTACAGTAGCTTTTAAAAAATAAATTAATGTAATGTTTGGATTCCCTCTACAAATATAAAAAATAAATTATGAACACAATGAAATAATAATTCATGTATACTCAAGTTTACTTTAGTGATAATACTCATAATATAAAATGGAGCCCCTTCGAAAAGTCCTTTATTTTTCTGCAGACTAGATTACTTGACATCCTAAGTGTGTCCTGCAAAGAAACTTCAACCCTAGATCAAAATTTCCTATGAAGCAAAGTACTTCATTACAGGAAATATCTTAACATCCTGCTGTCTTTAAGATTCTATTTTCCCATGTAGCTTTTGTTTGTCAATTAGAAATCAAGTAAATAAGTAAGTAATCAGTATATTGGAACTATTAATATTTAGAATACAAAAAGGAGAAAAGAACTAACATTTGTTGAAAATCTTCTAAGTGCCAGAAATTTTGGTAGGTGCTTTATATGTGGTCATTACCTTATTTAATCCCCACAACTGTCCTCTGAGATATTATCCCTGTTTTACAGATGAGGAAATTATTTCTCAGAGAGTTCTTTGATAGGATCAGTCAGCTACAAAGAAGTGGATCAGAATCTAGGACCTAGGTCCATCTGTCTCTCAGGCCTATTCTCTGCATACTATGTTTACTCTGAGTAACTATTTTTGACCAATTACTCTTATACAGTATCTAATAATATACTTTCCAGTATTATCTGATAATCACCTTTACAATATGACATCGTGACCTTATGGTAAATGCCAACAAAATTTTCTTCCTTATTGACTTTAATTAGAAGGATGCTTCTGTGTAATTTTTGAGAATCCTGGCAACATTTCTACAGAGGAGGGATTCCTAGGTAGCAGCTGCAGAAAAATCTCCATAAACATTTCGTTTGATATTCTCATATTTTACATTACTGCAAGTGTTTTGCACACCCCAGGGATGTGAAATATACTATAAGAAATGCAGGGAACTGCCAATCAATGCCCCGCAGGGGGATTTATGAAATGGAGTCCTGCAAATGTTGTTTGTTTCTTTTCAGCCCAAACTGCATGAATTATTTCAACTGAATTGGGGGGGTGGTTGAAGGGGTGCGAGAAGCTATTAGAGAGCTCTGCACCCCTATTGATGCTGAATAAGTAGTCTGAATGACAGACTACGTATTGCAAAAGTCTGTAACTTTTTGTTTTGAGATGTTGGTTTTATGTGGCTCCTGTAGTTTTTGAACTCCAACGTTCACTATCATCCTTCTTAAGTAAAAGCCAGACTCTACTCTTTGAACTGCTCTTCTCCCTGTAGCCAGAAGACAGGCTGCATGTGAGGCACCAGGTGTTTTATTCTCCTCAGTTTCTTCTCCCAAGGCAGAAGAAGGAGTAGTCTCAGGAGGTGGAAGGAGCTAGACTGACTGGGAAAGCATTACGGTTTTACAGAAAAAGCTTAATCTTTTAAGAGCCTGAGTTTTAGTGGCAGCTCTTCTGCTTTCTAATTGTGTAACTTGGGCAATATTATTTCTCAGAGACTCCACTTGCTCATCTCTAATATGGGGGACATAATATTGTGAGGAATAAATGAAATGGTATTTCCAAAATACCTGGTACGTAGTAAGCATAGCACTTACTAAAATTAGTTATCATTATTTTCATCACTGAGAGTCAGTAACAGGAAATAGCATTATGTCCTCATACATACTATGAGATCTATGAGAGATTGTACATCATTGGTTGCCCCTTAAACAAATATTTTGTTTGTTTGTTTTCTATTTTGCTATAGTTTGAGTTTTTTTATTTATTTCAAAATATTATGGGGTACAAATGTTAAGATTACGTATATTGCCTTAGTACTGCCCAAGTCAGAGCTGCAAGCATGCCCATCCCAATACAGTGTGCATCGCACCTATTAGGTGTGAATTTACCCATCCCCGCCTCGTTCCTCCCTCCTGCCCAACACCCGATGATGTTACATCCATATGTGCACGTGTTGATCAATTAGTATTAGTTTGATGGTGAATACATGTGGTGCTTATTTTTCCATTCTTGTGATACTTAACTTAGAATTGGCTCCAGTTCCATCCAGGGTAACACAAGAGGTATTAGTTCACCACTGTTTTTTTGTGGCTGAGTAGAACTCCATGGTATACATATACCACATTTTATTAAGCCATTCATGTATTGATGGGCACTTGGGTTGTTTCCACATCTTTGCAATTGTGAATTGTGCTGCTATAAACATTCAAGTGCAGATGTCTTTATTATAGAATGTCTTTTTTTCCTTCGGGTAAATACCCAGTAGTGGGATTGCTGGATCAAGTGGTAGTTCTATTTCATTATT
>CAUYRT010061662.1:0-12029 GCA_963574885.1 Lepilemur ruficaudatus | reverse complement strand
ACAGGGTCTCGCTCTTGCTCAGGCTGGTTTTGAACTCCTGACCTTGAGCGATCCTCCCGCCTCGGCCTCCCAGAGTGCTAGGATTACAGGCGTGAGCCACCGTGCCCGGCCCAGGCCCAGTAATGAAATCTTAAACAGCACATCCCCACACGTCTTCTCAGTCTGCTTCTTAATTGGCTTTTCATTCTTTCATTTGAAATGATTGCCATCCTCTTCTCATTAAAAGAAGAAAAGAACCTTTATTCAGAGTCCAGAGCGTTGCTACTGTGCTTCTCCTAGAGCCCTGACTTTCCATTTCTCTACATTTAAAAAATAACAAAAATCTACCTTTGATATGGGCAACTGACTTTTTATGAAGCTTGAAAAGTGTGAATAAATGCTTCTTTTAAAAATTCAAGGCTGTGTACACCCATGTTCGTAGTAGCACTATTCAACTATCTCTAAAACATAAAAGCAACCCAAATATTAATCAATGGATGAATGGATAAACACAGTGTAGCATATACATACCATGGGATATTATTCAGTCACAGGAAGGTACATTGTGAATAAATCTGGAAGACAGGCTGGGCGTGGTGGCTCACGCCTATAGACCTAGCACTTTGGGAGGCTGAGGTGGGAGAATTGCCTGAGGCCAGGTGTTCAAGGCTAGTCTGGGAAAGATAGCGAGATCCCATCTCTAAAAAAAATTTTAAAAAAGAAAGAAAAGTAAGTCAGGTGTGGTGGTGCATGCCTGTAGCTCTGGCTACTGGGGAGGCTGAGGCAGGGGGATCCCTTGAGCCCAGGAGCTGGAGGTTGCAGTGAACTATGATTGCACCACTGCACTCCAGACTGGGCAACAGAGACCCTATTAAAAAAAAAAAAGGTCCAACAGACATTATGCTTAGAGAAATAAATCAGTCACAAAAAGACAAATACTGTATGATTCCTCTTATATAAGGTATCTAGTCAAATTCACAGAGACAGACAGAAAGTAAAAGTTTCGAGGGGCTGGGGTGAGGAAGAATTAGTGTTTAATAGGTACAGAGTTTTAGTTTGGGAAGATGAAAAGTTCTGGGGATGGATGGTGGTATTGTTGCATAACAATGTGAACATACTTAATGCCACTGAGCTGTACTCTTAAAAATGGGTAAAATAGGCTGGGTGCGGTGATTTACGCCTGTAATCCTAGCACTCTGGGAGGCCAAGGCAGAAGTATTGCTTGAGCTCAGGGGTTCGAGACCAGCCTGAGCAAGAGCGAGACCCCATCTCTACTAAAAATAGAAAAAAATTAGCCAGCCATGGTGGTGCATGCCTATAGCTACTCGGGAGGCTGAGGCAGGAGGATTGCTTGAGCCCAGGAGTTTGAGGTTGCTGTGAGCCAGGCTGATGCCATGGCACTCTAGCCTGGGTGACAGAGCAAGACTCTGTCTTAAAAAAAAAAGTGTAAATGTTATATGTATCACGGCATAATTTTTAAAAACCTCAAGGCTACACAGACTTACAGCACTCAGAATGTCCCCTTTCTTTTATAAACCTCTGCAGACTTTGTGGCGTCAGAGTCCAGTGTGAGAGACCTGAGTGTCTGAGAAATGATGTCTGCTGCTGAGAGGCTGGAACCCTCCAGGCCAGAGCTGGTTCCCTCAGGATGGGAAGGCGACGCTCTCAAAGACAAGGGCGCTGGCTTTATGGTTCATATAAAGAATTGAGGGGAATTTCAAGCTGTATTTTATTTTGTTTTGCTTCAGAGTAATCACGTGTTCTTTCAGGTTCTCCTCGCCAGCAACACTGCAGACAAGTTAATTGGATCAAGTTGGAATGAGATTTTTTTTCAAGATTCTAACTGTCAAAAGAGCCAGGATTCTGCCTTTCTGTCCCAGGTCAGCTGCTGGTGTAGGAAGTCATGTAAGCTCATAGTCTGCTTACTTAACCTCTGTGAAATGGGTTTAATGCCAGCAATTAAGTGTTACTCACAATAACAAACATGGGCCCGGCCACCTACACTGTGGCTTCTCAGTGTTTGGCACAGTGTGTGGTGTAAAGTAGGTGTTCAATAAATGGTTGATTGATTCCACACGCTGTGACTAATGCATGGAAATACTCAGCCTAAAGGCAGAGAGCTCCCACCTCTTCCCAAAGCATTCATTTCTATCTAATACCATGTCATAAAAATAAAATGTAAATTTACAACAGAGCTAACTAGAGGAAACTATACACATAAAACAAATAGTCTTGATTTTCAGAAGGAGTCGCAGAATTTCTACAAGTGGTTCTTTGACTAGTGTGTGTTACAGATCATTAACTGTTTATAGTCAATACAAAGTGTTGGGAGTTAATGCCAATTGAAGGTCAGAATCCCTTTTCAAAACAATCTCCCTGTGAAGGTTGACACTGCTTTCACCTACATGCACAAGCATCCTTTGGTGTCAGGGGATGGCGCTTGTTGGCATATCTGCCATCTGCTGCGCTGTCCACTGCTTGAGGACATTGCTGAAACCCGTCGTGTATCCTCAGCATCCATTTCATTCCTCCTTTTTTTCTTTCTTCCTATAGGAGGGCTTAAACACCACAACTATAATAATTCCACTCCACTAAAGCATTCTGGTAATTCTTCTTTCAGAAAGTTACATGCTAATGACAATTATTTAATAATTATACTAAAGATCTAGGAGTCAAGTTTTATTGCCTGATCTAAGCTGTGACTCCTTGTCATAGTGAATGCCCTTAGAGCTTCCTAATGAGGACATAGCCCTTCCCTCTCAAGGGGACTGTGAGCATTACACACTCCCCAGGGCCTTGGCTATGTTTGCATGGAAAGCAACATCCTCCATATCTGGGCTCAGGTCTTTGTTTTCACCATCCTCATAACAGTACTCAGGAAGTAGCTCAAGTCCTGATGCCCTAAAATTGCACCGGTCAAGATGGTGAGAGCTTACAGACAGGACTGTATATGTCACCTAAAGCTCAAATGGCGGAAGCCCAGCCCACCTTGTACCATTCGCCCCCTGCTCTGGGTGCTCCTTTTCAGCAGCCTTCTCTGTGCCATGGGCCCATTTCACAGGTTGCTTTCTCTCTCCGAGACCCAGCTGGCACAACTGCCCTCTGCATTCTGGCTCTAGCGTTGAGGACACTTGGTGGGCTGCTCATTTTTCCACTCTGCTCTGGTGTAGTGAAAAACCTCTGGACCAGAGTGCAGGAGACCTGGTTTCTACTCATAATTAGCTACAGAGAGTTAGCCTCTGTGGGCCTCAGTTTTCCCATGTATAAAATGAGGGACTTGAAGCAAGTAATATTCCAAGTCCTGTCCTCTTCAGTTGTTACAACCTTTTCCACCCCTTTTAGCCAGGGTTGCCAACTGATTTTTGTGCCCCACCTCAAACTCCCCCCATCCCAACCCCTAATAGTAATATCACTGAGAAATCATTTGAGAACGAGGCTTCCTTAAAATTCTTACCCCAAACATAACCATGGAGTGTGACCATGGACTATGTTTTCCACTATTTGGGTTGCTTGGGCTAAGCATTCAGATTTGATACTCTTTTCCATTGGCAAAGAAGTTGGTGACTGATGCAGACTGGTGATCTGCAAAGTCACAATGAGCCTGGCAAACAGAGACTGGAAAGGACCGAATGGCGGGAAGCTGCATGGCCCTGGGGCTTGCTGGGGTTATGGCAAAGGTGGAAAGGGACTGGGCATCGCCGGGTGCTGGGGTGCAGGGCCAAGTGAAGTGCCGCGAAGCACAGTGAGGCAGGGGCCAGGAGTGAGGGATTCGGGAATGGGCGTGGAGGTGGTGAGGGAAGGAGACAGACCCAGGCAGTAAGACTGTGATCAAGGTGACGTTGTGGGCCGGCAGCTGAGCTGGCTTATCATCATTGCCGTCCTTTCGTCAATTCCTGCTGTAGGCACTGAGGAGGGGATGGAGGCTAACATGTTCCTGGCTTAGGGTGGCGATTGTGTTAGCATTAAGCAAATTTTCATCCTTTCCTCCCTCTATGTGGAAACTTAATTTGGGCGATGAATTGGACTGAAGTGACAGCATGCTAGTCCCAAGCCCACATTTCGGCTATCCCTCTTGTGCTCCTGTCATCTGCTGTGAGAGTAGCACGCCCCGTGTGTGCCTCTTCAGCCTCAAGCCCAGATAACAAGGCACCTAGAGCCCAGCCAAGCCCAGCCTAGTGGGTCACAAGCCACTGAAATTGGGGGTTATTGTCATAGCAAAAGTTGATTAATTGGCACAGTCGCCTGACATATATTTTCTCATTTTAATTCTTCTGAAACAGGCAAAGGATTTCAGAAAGGTGAACATCAGGATCCCTCAGGTACTAGGATTTGGACCCAGGTAGATTCAACTTCAAGAGTTGTTCTTCCCATTAACACATGACAGCTCTGGTCCTCTACGGGTAAAGTGGAAGTTGACTTACAGTAGAACATGGTTTTAGAGACACGCTAACTTAATGTTACTTTGGTAGCCCTCATTACAAGATCCTCAGACCCGCCTGCTGAATAGATCTAATGTGAGTTCTACATGAACCCAGCAGCCCCAGATACCCCCAGGGTTCAGTGGCTGGCTACTGACAACCCCTTCCCTCCCTACTACACACAGTATAGTGAGAAATAGACCAGCATCCCAGGGTGGAGACAGTCAGGCTGCTTCCAACAGCTTCAGGCAGAGTAGAAACAGTTATGACCTTGTCTCACACTCCTCCATCCCTCTGCCAGCAAGCCCTGGCTCCCTCCCTGCATGAGTCAACCTAGCAGGTGTTTGTGTGGGACCCTCAGGGATGAAAAATGATGCTCTGCATGGAGAAGCATTGCAGGGCTTACTAATCCTTGACTCTGGAAAGTAGAAAAGGGAAAAACATCTAACATGTGGCGGAAAGGCAGTTTAGCTTGGAGAGGACAGCGGCCCTTCATGGAGTCAGCCAGAAAAGGCATTCAAATATATTTTTCAAAGATCCTGAGTGATTTTTTTAATTTTCCTAATTTACTGCATTGGGTCATCCTGGACCTGTGGGCAGTTGAATGTACGTGGCTTTGGAGCCTCCGAAGAAAGTTCTCTGACAGTGTCTGTAGGGTTTGAAGGAAGGTTGCCAATGCCCTGCTGCTCTGGTGCCTGGGAAACTCCCTCAGCCTGACCCAGTCACACAGGTTGGTGGGCTCAGAATCTGTTTGTTCTTAGCTATGCGAAATTGGGAAATTTCTTCTCTCTAGGACATGCAGAGCTCTCTCCTTGAGTCTGTTCCTTCCTTTTCCCGGAAGGCTCTTCAAGCACAATTGACTCTTTCTCACCTTTCAGGCGTCAGCTTAAACTTCACCTGCTCCAGGAGGCCTTGTCTGGCCGTTCTGTTTAAGTGGGTGGCCCAAGGTACTCTCTGTTAGAACACCTTTGCCAAACTTCTCACCCTCTGTGGTTTGTTACTGTTTAGCTGGTATCATCTGCCTTTCCACTGGGGTGTGAGCTCTGTAAGGGGGGGACTGCGTCCGCCTTGTTTGTTGCTGAGGCCCTAATGCCTGGCACCCTATGAGCTTGATAACGACTCGAATGAATGAATGTGAATGAATGAATGAGTGCATCCTTGTATCAAGTCTGAAAGGCAAGTAAAATCTTGCTATTGACTGCTGAATTCTGTCCAGACTTCACTTGAGAAATGTTGCTTTAGCTTTGTCTCCTAAGTAATATATGAAGACTGGCTCCTGCAGAAGATTCAAGCACCTCTAAAGGAATAGAAGACAGTGACTCCCCTGGAGGCACCACTGGCCACTGTACTTGTTCTCTTTTTCTAACCTTTTTCTTCCTATGCATATACATATCTATGTGCGTACAAAGATACCCTTTAATGCAAATGAGTTGTATTTTTCTGTAACAACGATTGGAATCTTCCCTTGTCCTACAGAGTGCTCATTACAGATGAACCATAATTTGTTCCACCTCTGGATGGAAGACTAACACAAGGTAACCACACATGTATGGCCTCTTTTTGCTGTTTTGCAATTAGCTCTTCCCTTCATCCTAAAGCAGAATTTACCAAGATTGGCTGCTTTGCTGAATGATGGATAGTGTAAGCTGGTTTGGACAGATGGGAGACAAGTTAGTTTTGGTTTTTTTGTTGTTTTTGTTGTTGTTGTTTTTTTTTTTTTTTGTAGAGATGGAGTTTGGCTGTGTTGCTCAGGCTGGTCTTGAATTCCTGGCTTCAAGTGATCTTCCTGCCTCAGCCTCCCAGAGTGAAGCCATAAGGCACTACACCCAGAAGACAAGTTAGTTTTACTCTACAAATTATTATTTTGTAATTTTCTTTCATCAGAAACTCACTCTGGGGATTGATAATTCAACAATGTAGCAAAGCATTTAATTCTTAATAAAAATGGAATTCATATCAAGTGAAGGCTGACCTTGGTGCTTCTGTAGCTCCTGTGGCTCCCAAATACCTTCATCAGTAGTTTTGGGTGGGGAGCCCTCAGCCTCTCTAGCCAGTGCTGACATAGGCCCAGCTGAATTTGAAACCCAGGAGATCTAGGGGTTGTAAGAAACCATTTTTGATGTTTTCCAAATCCTGACTCTTTGTGACCGCTCTGTTGTTTGTTTCTGAGAGAGTGATCACTGACTGAGCAGTGTGTGGACTCCCTACCTCTATGGGGGGCAACGCCAGTCAGACTTGCAAAATCTAACACAAGGCTTTAGAGGAAGTACCTGGAAATATGCTTCAAGTCTTTCTCTTTCTTCCTCTGCCATTTCTTGATGTGTCTTCTGATTTAAGGATATTTTGAGAAGCTCATTCATCAAGCAGTTTGTTTTCTACTTTGATGTCCTGACCAGCACCAACCTTAGATCTTCTCCTGTAAATTTGATGGCAAGATTTCTCTGAGGGGCATCATGAAAAATATGTAATTTTTCCTTGAGAGCCCTGTGTAAAGCTTTCAGTCATCTATCGTCTGTGGATACTTTAATCATTGTACCTAGGATGGAGCAGGTTTTCCATTAAATAACAATTGAATGAATGAAATGCTAAACGTGACACATTCAGATTTTCTGGTTACTATTGGGTCTTATCCAGCTGTTTTATTTAAAAACTATGTCCATCTCCCCTCTAGCCACAGTTACATGAATTTGGTCACTTTAAAAAAAATTACAAAGGGTGTAATTTTTCTTTCCAGTGGGGAAAAAGACTTCAAAGATTATTTTTATTTAAGAAACATTTATTGTAGCTTCTATGTCCAAGAGCTGATGCTTAAACTAGTCTTGTCAAAAGGAGCGTTCCTTTTGACGTCTCCTTGCTTAGGACATGTCCATGAAACCATCCTTATCCTTGCAGTCTGTGTAGATCTCTGCCATGGTCACATTCCTGCTGACCAGGCTCTTATCGTTCACCAACAGGCAGAAGGCTTCAGTGGCCCTCAGGACTATGTGGCTGCTGGGATGGGGAGCAGGATGGTGAGAGGGGCCAGGGACAACGGCTCTGGAACCACAACTTTACCTGTGTTTGGCCAATGTAACTATATTTCTGCACCAGACGAGATGCCCTATATAATGGCATGGTCTTCAGACTACAGTGTGCGTTAGAATTTTCCAGATGAATTGTTGAAACTGTCGGTTCCTGGGCACCGCCCTCTGATATAGACTTAGTATGTCTGGGAAGTGCATGATTGTGAAGCACTAGATCTCACTTTGAAAAAATATGGCTCTGTAAGCACAGGAAGTCCTCCTGCCATCCCCATCCCTGCCTGTGGTTTTTCAAAGTCTCACTGGTCACTGCAGAAATAGTAATTTATATCTGGTCACTACTTAACTTTTTATACAAAACTTCAGCCCTTATCCCATTTAATTCCCCACTTACAGATAAAGAAACCAAGGCACAGAAGTTAAAGGATATGGTGGAAGCAACCCAAGTGTCCATCAACAGATGAGTGGATAAACAGAATGTGGTATACACACACAGTGGAATATTACTTGGCCTTAAAAGGAATGAAATTCTGACATGTTACAACATGGATGAAACTTGAGGACATTATGCCAAGTGAAAGACGCCAGGCACAAAAGGACAAATACTCTATGATCCCACTTACATAAGGTGCTTAGTCAAAAATCACAGGGACAGAAAGTAGAATGGTAGTTGCTAGGGACTGGGGTAGGAGGAAGTAAAGAGTTACTGTTTAATGAATACAGAGTTTGGGAAGATAAAGTTCTGGAGGCAGATGGTGATGATGGTTGCAAAACAATGTGAATATACTTCTGCCACTGAACTGCACACTTAGAATGGTTAAGACGGTAAATTTTATGTTAGGTATTTTAAAATTAAATTAAGATAATAATGATACTAATAAAAGACATTAGACACCTGCGTGCACTTGCGCTCTCAGTATTGGCAGGGGCATATCCCATACGCTGCCAGTGCCAGCGACAAGGGGATAGAGGGGCTAAGTTTACACGGTGGGTAGGAGAGGAAATAGCTTCAGGACCTGGTTAGCTAACACTGGATAAGCCAAAGGCTGAGTCCTGACCTTTGTCCTGTTCTCCTGCGGGGAGCCAATGCCAGTTCTGCCAGGAAAGAGTAGGGCTGAAGACGGGCTGCTGCAGTTGGCTCTCGTGTCCAGAAAATGAACCTTCATTTTCTTTCTTCTTCTGCCAGGCTCTCACTTTAATAAAGTTAGTGAGTTCCCAGGAGGTAAAACTCTGTGGAAGATGTTTATGCACACAGCCCAGCACAGCACCTGATACAGAATGGATGCTTCATACAGATAGTCCTAAATGAATTAATGTAGAAATTCATATTGCCAGAGTGGAGAATGGGGAGTACATGAAATTTGGGGGCACACCTATGTGGAAAGGGGGAAAATTGTGTGAAAACTCACTTTTTGGTGAAGCCAGTAGAGCCCCCAGAGTATCCTGGAGTCTGATGGGAAATAGGATCTCAGCCCAAACTTGGATTTCTTTTCCTGAGTCGCCCTCAGTTTCCACTGGATTAGCCTAACCCTTAGTGGGTCTGAGGAGAGAATGCAGATTGTCCTAAGAGAGCTCATAAAAAGTCATAATAAATACCCTGAAGAAGCTGTCTGCATCAGCCAGAAACCTTCGAGAGGTTGTTTCCAGCTCAAGGAGACTGACCATCCACATGTCAGTGGATATTGAGCCCCTATCGGCTATTTTTAGTTTCATGTCATTTTTTACTTGGTCCAGGTGGCAGATGACAACTTTAATCCCTTAAGCTTTATTTGTAAAGTCAGCAGCATTTGCTTTGCTTTGCCTTTCCTTGCCCTGAGCAGGAGGAAGCTGGACATGGGAGAGGCCTGGTTCCTCTGCCCAGCGATTCCAGCAGGTGAACTGAACATTTCCTTACTGAAAATCCCCTCCCTGCCACTAGGGGGGAAAAGAACGACTTAGGGACAAAACGCTGTCATTGGGCTTTTAAAATACCCCAAAACAGATGGTTCTTTGGGCTAGTTTCCAAAGATTCTTTTGGAAGCTTTTCAGAGGATTGATAATTAAAACACAGTACCAGTAAAATGTTGAAATAGAAGAGAAAACTGCTGTTATATTAACAGTGGGAGCTCTCACTTTCTTTAGGGTTGCTAGCAAGGTACTTCCCACCTGTTTAAAATAGGTTATTTATGAGATCATCCTTTTTAAAGGTACAATTGAGAGGAAAAGGTAAGACATAAATTCTTCCCATTCTCTCTCTACCAGATCCCATCCTTACAAAAGGCCCAGGTACTCAGCACACACATACACACACACACACACACACACACACACACACACGTGCACCATCATCTCATGTACTGGATGATGCTGAGGAACTGGGTCACGATTGGCTCCTGCGGGACCAGGAACTTTGTTTTGTCCAGCAGTGACAGGAACTTCTCTCTGGGGTAGCGCTCCACCATCACCTGTCAAGAGTATCAGTGTAATTTTTTTTAGAAACAACTGCTTAAGAATGTGACTCAGAGTTCTCTGTGTCTTAGGAACTTGGAACAGAGAGAAGGAGGCCATTGGCTGATTTTTGTTTTTTCAAAAATGGGATCCCAGGCCCCCCAAGGCAGTACAATAGAATCTTACCGGGATCTTGTTTGGGAACCTTGCCTGAGTTCCAGCAACTTGCTCCTGTCTGGTTGCTGCAAATATTTCAAGTAAAAAAGAATAAACAGACAATAAGAGAAGGCTATATCCTGTCTTCTCTCTCAAGTCAGCCAGAAAGCTACCCCAAGAACTTTACCTAAGCTTTTCCTCTGCTTGAACAGTCTGAAACTTGGGATTTTCTGTGGAGGCGGCATTTTACTCAACAGCTGTGTCTGTGTTTGTCTTAAAAGTGAAAAAAAAAAAAAATCCCACAACCAGGACCTAACTCATTCCACCAGCTGCTTCAAACTGCCTGCAGGAGCCGAAAGGAGGCCCTTATGTAGGGCTGAGTGACATCAGGCTTCTTCCAACCCTCCCTTCTGCCCACTCCCCCTCCCTGGGCAGCAGGAGGTCAGTTCTGAGGATGGAAATGGAATAGCCACCTGCTTGTTGATCAGAGGTCACTTTGCTTACTATTAGTTAAGAATTTGTCTTTGCTAAAGAAATTAAGGTTTATATTGGACCAAGTACATTGGTCCTTACTGTAACATGGTCTCATAGGCCTTAGCTAAGGAGTTCTGGATAGGATGAGCCTCAGGTGAGGACATTTCAATGCACAGTAATGAAGCAGATAAAAAAAATCAAGTCACCTTACTCTGAAATATGCTGCTACTTTTCGCAGTAAGAAATAGTCAGAAAGGTTGAGTAATTTGCTCAGATAAAAGGAGGTGAAACTGGGGTTAAAATCCAGGTGTGTGTCAAAGTAGATTACAGTCTGCAGTTTTCCAACAAATTTTGTCATTTCTGTAGTTCTAGGAATGTGCTTAATATCCAGGAGATTACCCATGTTCAAAATCTTATTATAACTAAGATTTTTTATTTTAGATGATGAAACTGAAATCCAAAGAAATTAACTCAACTCACCTGCCTAGGATCAAATAGATGGTTAGACAGACCCAGTTCCCCTTGTTCTCATCCTATTGGAATGCACTATGGTTTTAGTGCACTGTGGTTTTAGAGTCCCAGCTTCCCCATCTAGAACAAGACAGCACTATTGATGATGCTTATCACTTTCTTATCTCAGATCCAGGAGCGCGGCGGTCCCTCTGTATGCTTCAAACTCATCCCTGTTCAGGAAAATAAGCCTGACATAGACCTAGAAAACAATTTGGAAACTGGGTTGGAGAAGGTAGCAGCTACAAAGGGAGTTCCAAGCCCATTTATCTAAGATCCTGAGCGAATTCTTGCTTTCTGTCCCACTTGCAATTATCGTAATTTACTCCTGAAGATACCTGGCCATTGGCTCTGTGGCCTCCTAAGAAACTTCCACTTTTAGAGTATTTGAGGCTGGGAGGAGATTGCAGCATCAGTCAGCAACCACGACCTGAAGGTCTGGCACCTTGGGAATTTTCCCAGTCTAACCCCAGCCATGTGATGTTATCCAGAGAAGCTTACAGCTTAGTTAGAGGACATTTGGGAGTTGTATTAGTTATCTATTGCTGCATGACAAATCACTCTCCAAATTAGTAGCTTAAAACAAAAAATTTATTATCTCACACAGTTAATGTGGGTCAAGATTTCAGGAGCAGCTTAGCTGAGTGGTTCTAGCTTGGAGTCTCTCACAAGGCTGCAATGTGATGTGAGCTGGGGCTGAAGTCAATCATTAGATCACATGAAGTCCCTGCACAGGATGCACCCCACCCTGCCTTGTACAAATCTCAGTCTCATACATCCCATTCTACCCAATCAGGCTCTAAATCACAATCAGGTCCCAGTGAGGGACCTCTCTTTTCTTCAGGAACATTTGCTATAGGTACAACTCATTTTACATTAATATTGTTAGATGATTATATTTACCTTTTCTTTTTTTTTTTATTGGGGGAAAACTACAAAGCATTTACAGTACAATGTTTACAGTCACAATTTATAGTGAGCTGATTTCCCAAAATATATTACCACTCAAGTTGACTTATCTTGTTACATTCAAAAACCTACTCTG
>CAUYRT010061661.1:0-15906 GCA_963574885.1 Lepilemur ruficaudatus | reverse complement strand
TCAACCTCCCAAGTACCTGGGAGTAGAGGCACACACCACCACACCTGACTAATTTTTCTATTTTTCGAACTCCTGACCTTGAGTGATCCACCCGCCTCGGCCTCCCAGAGTGCTAGGATTACAGGCGTGAGCCACCGCGCCCAGCTGCATTTTTCTGTTTTTTGTAGAGATGGAGCCTTGCTCTTGTTCAGGCTGGTGTCTAACTCCTGGCCTCAAGTGATCCTCCCAAAGTACTGGGTTATAGGCGTGAACTACTGTACCTGGTCCAATTAATGTTTTTCATCAAATTTGGGAAGTTTTCAGCCATCCTTTCTTCAGGTAATCTTTCTGTCCCTTTCTTTCTTATCCTCCTGGTATTCCCATTATGCATTATAGGCTTGATGGTGTCCCATAGGTCTGTCTCTGAGGCTCTGTTCATTTTTCCTCATTCTTTTTTTGTTGCTCAGACTGGGTACTCTCAGTTGTCTATCTTCAAGTTTGCTGATTGTTTCTTATGCCAGCTCAAATGTGCTACTGAGCCCCTCCAGTGAAATTTTCATTTTAGTTATTGTTTGTTTAGTTTTCCTGGTGAATGTGGTGGAAGGACAGAGAGTGCAAGGGAGTTGAGAGTCAGAGAAGTGGAGAGGGACTGATAGCTTGGGGAGAATGGAGATAGCACCATAAATTAAAGAGTAGATAAAGCTTGTTCTTTGTCTTCTTTCTCCCATATGCTGTAATATCATCTAACTCCTAATATTTTCTAGTTCATATAGGTGCATGTAGGCAAGAGGCTTTTGATGTAGAGACCATTAGGAAGGAACAGTTTTACTCTTTACTCCAAAATGGTGGGGCTGTGACTTTAGAAGAGCTTCTGAGGGCAAGGTTGGATGCTGGGAAAGGAAGTCAAAGAACTTGTAGGCATGGGATGGAACTTGGAAGAATGTGTACAGAAAGGGAAGAAGTTTAAGAACTAAAGTGTATTACCATGGCAGGGTGTGGTGGTTCACGCCTATAATGCTAGCACTCTGGGAGGCTGAGGCAGGTGGATCATTTGAGCTCAGGAGTTCGAGACCAGCCTGAGCAAGAGCAAGACCCCGTCTCTACTAAAAATAGAAAGAAATTAATTGGAAAACTAAAAATATAGAGAAAAAATTAGCTGGGCATGGTGACACATGCCTGTAGTCCCAGCTACTCGGGAGGCTAAGGCAGGAGGATCACTTGAGCGCAGGAGTTTGAGGTTGCTGTGAACCAGGCTGACGCCACGGCACTCTAGCCCAGGCAACAGAGTGAGACTCTGTCTCAAAAAAAAAAATGTATTACCACAGTTCCCATTAGAAAAGAATGTCATATTACATTTTAATTTCATTTGAACATTATTGGCCATAGGTGAATTATAACCTCATACTTTTGAACAGTGCTTTACAGTTTCAGTATGCCTTAACAGGGAGTAATTTTGGGTGATTATCATATTAGGAACATGTGAACATCAGCATTTTTAGCTTGGGATTACAGGGCAACTCTATTATAAAATCTATTATTTTTGTGGCCTGTGTGACTATAAGGGTTCTAGGTTGGAAATGTGGTAAATACCATTAATTCAGATCCCATTAGCTTGTTTTGTGATTATGAAATTAAAATATGTTCACTATAAAATTCTCAGACAACTTAGAAAAAGGATGGTAAAAGCATCTGTATACCAGCCCTTAGAAATAATCATTATTAATATTTTGTGTACATTCTTCTAGATTTTTTTCTTTGCAAAAATACAGAGAATTTTTTCCCCACAAGAGCGTTGAGTCCATTAATTTTTTATAAAATATAGTTTGGAGTACTACAAAGGTAAATTTCAACTATCAAAATAAGTTGATAGAACATTTATTAATCATTCTAGGTTCTGTGGGATATAAAAAAGATTATAAGATATTTCTCCTAAATACTTCTAAAAAGATTGAGATGTTTCCAAAGGAAGGGAAGAGAAGCTGAAAGGAAAATTAGTCAAGGGAAATAGGGCTAAGGGATAGGCTGAGGAGGTGTCTTAGTTTGTTTGGGCCACTCTAACAAAATACCATAGCCTGGGTAGCTTAGAAACACCTATTTCTGACTGTTCTGGAGGCTGGAAAGCCCAGTATCAAGGCACTGGCAGATCCGGCATCTGGACGGCCATCTTCTTCTCCCTGTGTCTTCACATGGCGGAAAGGGCAATGATCTCTCTAGGTTCCCTTTATAAGGGAACCATTCCCATTCATGAGGGCTCTGTCCTTGTGAGCTGATCACCTCCCAGAGGCCCCACTTCCTAATATCATCGCTTTGGGGGTTAGGATTTCAACCTTATGTTTCAACCATTTCTTTTCCTCTGTTCCCACCATGATGGTGTAACAGGTTGCTATGTAAACTTCAGAGGAATGCTTAGAACTTTCCTCTTGGCATAGAGGAATAAACATTTGCTTTTTAAAATTTATGAAATGGAATTTATTGAATGTATGTTTGCTGAGGATTCCTCTGAGAAAAACTTTAAAATGTCTATGAGCAAGGTTCCAGTTCTCATTAATTTATTTATATCGACCTTAAAACTATTTTGTTAAATTTCATGTATTGAAAGTTGAGAACTGTCTATTTAGTCTCATTAAGCTAACTTAATTGTATCATCTCAGTTGCTTTTATGTTTCACTTAGTGCAGGTTTCTTTTTAAATATGTGTGTAACGTTAGGAAAGTATAGATTAGTAGAAATAGATGTGTAAATCAGGTGTTTTCCCTTTTCATGAAAGGGACAAAATCAAAGTATAGTATTAAGATGTTTGTGAAAACTACTAAAAGTAGAAAAAGTTTTTTTTTGAAGTAGGCTTTTAAACTGATGTTCTGTAATGATTATTTTCTTAAAAACATTGTCATGATTTTTAAGAGAATATAATTAAATAAATTATATATGAAATTGCCTTTGAGCAAGATCTGGTTTTTGGTGTGATCCTTGTGTTCTCCTTAATAACAAACAAAAATTTTACTTTTGTGATTGAAGACTCAGTATAGATTTTTCCTTATTAAAATGTGTTTTTTCTTCTAATATATGGTGATAGTTAATATTTTTCTCAAATATATATTTAGCTTGGCAAAATAAAGAATATTTCTGCTAACTCCTATGATTAAAAGTGAAATCTTGTACGAGTTTGAGAGTAGAGTTTGCTATGAAGATTATGAAACTAATGCAGAGTCAATGCATAGGGAGGAGCCACAGCCGTAGCATTTTTCATTTCTATTTAAGAGAGAAAAGGTGCAAGGAGCCAGTCAGCAAATAGACTCTTCAGTCCTGTGGTATATTTGTCTGCATTAGTATATCTGTCAGGTCATCAGTCTCTTGAAAGTAGTGTGTATATGAGTGCATGTATACCTTTTGGAATATATTTCAGCTACTTTATGTTTCCTATGAGAAGACTAAGTGGTCAATCTTTGTATTGTCAAAAGGTGACTTAAACACCTATTATAGAAGAAACAGTTTGAAAAGGGATACTGGCTTTGCTCACTTGTTTCTTGTGTGCGTGTATGCGTGCGTGTGTGTGTGATGGTGAAGGAAGATGGGATGATGTGGTGACAGAGGTCATAGATGTAACTGAAAGCATTTCCACTTCCCCCACTCTAGGGAACTAGACTAGTTGGCTGTTAGTAGCACCTTTAGGTACCTATGGTAGCTGCATCTCCTTTCCTTCTGTGAAGAACTTGGTGGGTTACGATTTGAAGAATTGGCTTTCTGCTATGTCATTATTCCTCCCTACTAGGTATATCAGTGGAGTTATTTTAGTTCTCCTAAAAATATAAAAATTATCAATATCATATTCTTCCTCTAAGCAATTAGATTTAATTGGCTATTGTCTATTTTTAGTGTTGTTTATTTTTCTTTTGAATAATATTGAAGCAAAATTGTGCTAGTGATATAAATACAGAGTAAAGAATTAAAAATAAATCTGATACTGGTATGTGAAGGGCTTGGCTTAGAGCCTGAACATAAATGTGCGGTAAATGGTGGTAGTAGTTGTTATTATTACTGGTGACAACTTTTCCTACTTAAACTCTAATAAAAGAAAATACAATTTTTAGCTGAAATTGTTTTCACTGTGGTCAAAGTAAATTATTTTTAAGGCTATAAATTTAATCTTAAAATGTGTTCTTATAGAAGATACCAAAGTATAAAATTTCAAGTTTTTTTTTAAATTTTCATTTTTTTTTTTAAGAGATAGAGTCTTGCTGTATTGCCCAAGGTAGTCTCAAACTCCTGGCTTCAAGTAATTCTCCCACCTCAGTCTCCCAAAGTGTAAAATTTAACATAAAGTTGGTAATTCTAGATTCAAAATAAGAGATTGAAGTGGTAAAACAAAATCTTTTTTTTTTTTTTTTTTTTTTTAAGCATGCCATTAGCCAGGCACGGTGGCTTGTGCTTTTAATCCCAGCTACTTGGGAGGCTGAGGCAGAAGGGTCACTTGAGCCCAGGAGTTTGAGACCAGCCTGGGCAACATAGTGAGACCTTGATTGTAAGATGGGAAAGAACTTGGACTTTGGATTTAAGTAGACTTGAGATTGTATGTGGACTTTACCATTACTCCTGTATATCTTGGGCAAGTTACTATTAGTTCCACGACGTCACTATTAGTTCCAGGACCCATTTTCTTTTTTTTTCCAGAGGATTCCAACACATTTTATATTACAGACTGCTGGTATGTAGCTTTTGAGGATCAACATCTATATAAATTCCTATAAAATGTCCACTTAATTACAGTTCTGCAGCAGTCTCTTCTGTGCTGTACACCATGCGTATGGCCTGAGTTTCAGTTGCACACGCATAAAGGTTGCCCATTGGTTCCTGAAGGTGGAGGGAGCATCCATGTGAAAGCCTCTTACAGGGAGTTTCATCTTCCCAGTGGTGGTTTCATTTGGCAAGAAGTTGATTGGTTTACAACACGGCTTTGGTGCCTGTAAGCAGGAAGCATCAGACACATGAAAGATGTGGTGGTGCTTTTTCTCTTATGAAAACAAGCACTTGAGAATTCAGTACCTTTGTGCTTAATGACAGGAATCCCTCCTAACTGTTTAGCAGGTTAAAATATAAGAAAGCCTCTGATTTTAACAAACACAGATAACACCTCTTTAGATCACCTGTTTATTCTAGAACTACAAAATTTAATTCAAGAAAATATAGGTCCCGTGAAAGACTTAAAAGTTTTATGAAACTCAAATCTAGTTTTCCCCAATAAATTGCACTTTAGGCAAAATCCTCCCAGTGCTTCTGAAATAAAAGGGGCATCTGATTATATAAGAGCAATTTAAAACATTAAATATTTATTTGAATAACAAGTTTAGGTTCAAGCTGCAATGTTGGCAATGCAGATTTTTAACACAGATCACAAAAAATGTGCACGAAGAAATACTGGCACAAAGGATAAAATAATGCTAAGAATTAGGCTAAATAGCTGCTGACTTTAAGAAAACAAAAGGCCTGAAATCACTATACAAAATATAAAACGTATTAAACACCATCCACAGAACAGTCTTTTTTTTTTTTTGTTTGCGACAGAGTTTTGCTTTGTTGCCCAGGCTAAAGTGCTGTGGCATCAGCCTAGCTCAGAGCAACCTCATACTCCTGGGCTCAAGCAATCCTGCCTCAGCCTCCCTAGGAGCTGGGACTACAGGTGCACACCACCATGCCTGGCTAATTTTTTCTATTTTTATTAGAGACAGTGTCTCACTCTTGCTCAGGCTGGTCTCAAACTCCTGAGCTCAAGTGATCCTCCTGCCTCGGCTTCCCAGAGTGCTAAGATTACAGGCGTGAGCCACTGTGCCCGGCCTCAGAATAGTCTTTATTATTGATTATATTTAAAAATTATTTGCGTAGTTAATTGAATTGTAAATGAATATTATACATGAACTCCCTTTGGGAAGGCAATTTCTTGCTGCACTATAGAACATCTAATTACATTGTAAAAAGTATCCTTTTTTTGCTGTCAAAGAAAATGGTTGATATTACTGTAAATGTCAGGAAAGCTACAAAGCTACTTTATTTTCAAAGTGTTTTCCATGCGAAGTGAAGCACTTGCCTTGTTGAACTGAATGCACTACTGGAGAATGTCCTGGGCCAGGACCTGTTCTCTAGGTAGCTATAGAGATGGAGATTTTAAAGAGGAATCGGGTATATCTTGATTTGCTTGTAGGGCTGGCATTGCCAAGGAAGCAGGCCATGGAGCAGTTCACAGGTTGCCCAGATTCTCAGAATCCATGAGCCTTTCCTTCCTTGCTAATGTTCCAAGTCATTCTCAGCTCCACCCTATAACCTGAATATCAACTGAATCTCATGAAATGTTTTGACAAAGCACCTATTTCCAAATATGTTCTGGAATCTTCTAAGTTCTCAGGAGGGAGTGGTTGCCTATGAGAGCAGAGTCTGACCTTTGCATCTGTTTTAGTGGTATATACCACATCTAAACTCTTGAGTAATAATATGGATAAGCTCTGCTTTTATTTCTAGTTTGTTCTTCAGACTACTTATTGTGGTATACTGAGGTTTGGAATTAAATACCTTTCTCAGTCTGTGCAGTCACTTTTTTTCTTTTTTGATCTAAAAGAAGTATTAATCCCATAAACCAACTATCAATATAATTTATCTAATTTCTGTGAATCTTAGTTTCTTTGTGTCTAAAATGAGGATTGGGCTGGGCACAGTGGCTCATGCCTGTAATCCTAGCACTTTGGGAGGCCGAGGCAGGAGGATTGCTCAAGGTCAGGAGTTCGAGACCAGCCTGAGCAAGATCAAGACTCCTGTCTCTACTAAAAAAATAAAAAATAAAATGAGGGTTGAATAGTGCCTGACCTCACAAAATTGCCGCAAGGATAAATTAAACCCAGCCAGCCTTTGGCTCATAATCATTTCTCAGAGAAGGTTGGCTTTTTTCCTTTCTCTTAACTTGAATTTGTTAGTAAAATGGAAAGGTAAGTTGTAGGTGGCCCTAGCTTATAGCAAACAAGGGTGAGAATAGAAATTGTCTTATCCAGGCAGTGAGGATTGAGAGCTAGGAGTTTGCCTGGAAGAAAAGGAGGGGATAATGAGAGAGCTAAGGCAGGCTGGGGGGTCTGGGAGGCAGCTGGTGGGGTTTCAGGTATAATTAGGCGAATGAGGAATGGAGGTGCTTGACTAGTCAGTAACTATGTTAAGTCAGTGGAGAGAGCTAGTGGACAGGGTAATTGAAAGTGGAGTACTGGTAATATGAAATATACAAAATAAAGACTAGAGGGCTTGGTGCTTTAAAGGAATGGGAAAATGGAAGAAGTTTAATGTGGTTGAGAGGAAGAGTTGAGGATAGAAAGCTTAAAACATTAGGCTGGGGCCTAAGAACATGCTAAGATTTAAGATTATCCTAAGAACATGAGGAAACCATTGAAGATTTTTAAGAGAGATAATAGTAGGTTTGAGTTTTAAAACCATTTTTGCCTACCGAGTGGATTAGAGAGGGGCAAGAATGGATGTAGGGAGAACTGTTGAGAAGTTTCTGCTGAAGCCAAAGTGAAAGATGATGGTGGTTTGTATTAGAGTATGAGAGGGGTTGGAGAGAAGTACTTGAGATTTAAGAGAGATTTAGGAAGCAAAACTTTTAGTGATGTGGAATGAGAGAGAACACAAGGTTGGCCACAAGGTTGCTCTCTTGATCGGCTAGCTAGATGACACAGTTGACTGAGTAAAGAAGCAGATGTGGGTGGAAAGGGCAGGGTTAGATAGAGATGGTGACCTGATTTTCACAGATCTGATTGCTTAGTTTTGCAAAAGATTTAGAGGGTTTTATAATAGTATTATTATGATTAGAAATATAATAATGCTGTCTCATTTCAAGGAATTATTACAGTTTAAGTTTGGGCTGTGTATATTGGCTCATGTCTGTAATCCTAGAACTTTGGGAGGCTGACAGGGGAGGATCACTTGAAGCCAGGAGTTTGGAACCAGCCTGGGCAACATAGCGAGACCCCCTGATCTCTACAAGAAATTTAAAAATTAGCTAAATGTGGTGGTATGTGCCTATAGTCCCAGCTACTTGGGAGGCTGAAGCAGGATTGCTTGAGCCCTGGAGTTTGAGGGGGCAGTGAGTTATAGTCATGCCACTGCACTCTAGCCTGGGTAACAGAGTGAGACCCTGTCTCTAAAATAAATAAATAAATAAATAAATAAATAATTATATATTGTTTTCTGTTCTAGCCATTCATTATCCCTTCTTCTCTTTTGTCTTTAAGAAGAGATACATGAACTCCCATTCATAGTCTATACAAAATGCAACTATTGAACACTGAATAGTTTATAAGAATATAAGAATAGGAAAGAAAAACAGTTGAGTCATTTTATTCAAGAGACTGACCTTCAGTATAACTATCCATATTTAAGTTTTTTGAGACAGTGTCTTGCTCTGTCACCCAGGCTAGAGTGCGGTGGCATCATCATAGCTCACTGCAACCTCAAGCTCCTGGGCTCAAGTGATCCTTCTGCCTCAGCCTCCTGAGTAGCTGGGACTGTAGGTGTGCACCTTCATGCCTGGCTAATTTTTCTGTTTTTATAGAGACAGGGTCTTGCTCTTACTCAGGCTGGTCTCCATATTTAATTTAAATAGCCAACCATATAGTATTGAAATAACCAGTTAGATTTCTTCATGAGAGGGACTACAAAGGGCTCAGTGCTATTATATTCTTCTTTTCTAAAAAACTGAGAGACAAATCACATACCTTTTAAGGTGTACAATTCATTGGTTTTTAGTCCTAGCTACTCTGGAGGCTGAGACGGGAGGATTGCTTGAGCCCAGGAGTTTGAGGCTATGGTGTGCAGTAATTGTGCTTATGAATATCTACTGCACTTCAGCCTGGGCAACATAGAGAGGCCGCATCTCAAAAAAATAAAAATAGCCAGGAAGGGAGGGATAGGGAGAGATTTGCTAAAGGATACAAAATTACAACTAGATAGGAGGAAAAAGTTCTAGTGTTCTATAGCACTGTAACATGACTATAGTTAACAATAATACATAGTTTAAAGTAGCTACAAGGAGGATATTGAATGTTCCCAACACAAATGATAAATGTTTGAAATGATGTGTATATTAATTATCCTGATCACTATACATTGTATGTATTGCAATGTTACTATGTACTTCATAAATATGTATAATTATTGTCAATTTAAAAATTTAAAAATTTAAAATAAAAAAATAAATGAAACTCTGATTAAATATTCTTTGCCATTGCTCTTTATCTTAGTGTAAAAGTATCTTAGTATCTATCTGCTTAGTGTGAGTAGACATTTTAAGCAATCAGCACATATTTATTTAGTTCTACAAGCAATGGTTTGAGGGAACAAATCCAATTAAGGGTAAAAAGCATGGGTTTTGTGCCTGACAGATTTAGTTTCCTGTCCTAGCTCTTCCACTTAATAGCTCTGTGACCTTGGATAAATTCCTAATCTCCTTTCAGTGTAAAAATGAAGAAAATAATATTATTTACCTAATAGGGTTTTGTGAAGGTCAAGGGAGCTAGTGTGTAGAAAGCACTTAGTATAGTGCCCGGCATATAGGGTACGTCATTATTAGATTCTATTATTAATCATTTAGTTAGTATATATTAATTATTGTATGTGCTAGGCACTGTAAGTCTATTGGAGGGGATAGCTAATAAGCAATTATTCACACAAATATTTACACAGTATAAGAGCTAAGGAAAAGTGCAGTACCATGGCAGGATAGCACAAGAATATCATCTCACTTTAGGATATCAAAGAGAATTTCCCCAAAGAAGTAACAGTTTTATAGAGATTTGAGGGATAATTAGGGAAAGAGTAGAGGCAACATTGTGTGTAAGCCCAAGGTAGCATGGCACATTGGAGGGTACAGAGGATGCCAGTGTGCCTGGAGTGACAAATGAGGTTTAGGAGTGACCTGAGAGATAAAGATCACCTGACAGGGCCAGGTCACATGGAGCTGTGTAGGCTATGTTGAAGATCTTGGGCTTTAGCAGGAGAAAGGCACTATCAAATTTGTTTTTTTAAATTACTACTCTGTGGTATCAATAGATGAGAGTAAAAATGGAGGAGAAGGTATAGGGAGAACAGTTAGAAAACCACTGTAGGCTGGGCACGGTGGCTCGTGCCTGTAATCCTAGCATTCTGGGAGGCCATGGTGGTAGGATAGCTTGAGGTCAGGAGTTCGAGACCAGCCTGAGCAACAGCAAGGCCCTGTTTCTACCAAAAATAGAAAAAGTTAGCCAGGCATGGTGGTGTCCACAAAAAAAAAAAAAAAAAATCTAAGCCCAAATGACTAGAACTATAGGCATGTGCCACCATACCCTGCTAATTAAAAAAAAAAAAAAAAATTAAAAAAAAGGGAAATGCTTTCCGAAAGAGTTTATGTATAAAATAATGCCAACAGAACATTATTTTTTAAAAAGCATTGTTAAGCAGAAAATAACAGAATTTTACACATTTATGTAGATAAAGTGAACTTCCCAGAGTTTCTTGCTTATGTAAGTTTATCTTTGAATTTGTGTTAAATCAACATTTTCTCTCTCATAATTTGACTTGAACAGCTTAAATGAAAATCTTAAGTTCTGCCAAATTTCAGTTAAACAATATGTATTCTATTTGAAGGTGCTTATTATTTATACCCAAAAGCTCATGAGACTCTTAGAGCAATGCCCATAACACCCTTCGCATGATTTGCCAGCCTCTTAGGCTATATGGTAGATTTTGTTCAGGATTTGTTCCTTTGATTTTTTTTTTTTTTTTTTTGTCTAATGATTTTGTAAAATCAATGCTAAGATATTTTAAAACTTTTTATATTTAAATTGTATAAATTATGTTTTCCATTTTATGCTGCATGTTACTGTTTATCTTTAATATTCAGGTTCATCTCTATTTGGTTCATTAATCTCCTAAGAGGGTTTAGGGAAGATATGTTTATAACTGAAATTATTAATCCCATGTTTTCCTCTTCTATTTACTTTAGTTTTCTCCTTCCAAATTTGGTTTAATTTCATTAACTTAGACTTTTGGGATTTTACAACATTCCAAAAACATGAACTAATTCCATGTCCTAGTTTGGCTACCATTCTCTTTCCTTTGTTGCTGTGGTTTTTGAAAGCTACTGATCCTTAAGAAATCTGTTGAAACGAACATAAATTTTATTTTATAGAGACTGGATTTAATGTACTTTAATTATTTGTTCATTCAACAAATTCCAGATGCTGGAGATATAATAGTGAAAAATACAAAAAATAATAATTATAGCCTATTGGAGCTTACACAGTAGATATCAGTTGGAGACCCCTTGATTTTGCTTAATTAACTCCATTCATCTCCACATTCACAGTGCCATTTTATTTTATTTTTTATTTTTTTGAGACAGAGTCTCACTGTGTTGCCTGGGCTAGAGTGCCATAGCGTCAGCCTAGCTCACAGCAACCTCAAACTCCTGGGCTCAAGCGAGCCTTCTGCCTCAGCCTCACGAGTAGCTGGGACTACAGGCATGCACCACCATGCCCGGCTAATTTTTTCTATGTATTTTTAGTTGGCCAATTAATTTCTTTCTGTATTTAGTAGAGACGGGGTCTTGCTGTTGCTCAGGCTGGTTTCACACTCCTGACCTTGAGGGATCCACCAGCCTCGGCCTCCCAGAGTGCTAGGATTACAGGTGTGAGCCACCATGCCCGGCCATGTCATATGTATTTATGCAGGCTCTAGTTTAAATTTAAGAAGATCACACACACAGACAAGAAAAAAGATGAGAAAAGAAAAAGAAAGTAGGCCAAAACTTATGTGTCCTTTGATTTAACTCTGAAGATTGAACATGCTGGAACACAAAAACCATGTTTTTTCTTATCTGGTAAAGTTCTTGTTATGGAAGCAAGAAGCCAACAAAGCTGAAGAGCCCTTTATATATGCCTAGTCAGAAAACATATTGGACAGTGTGAATCTTTTTTGATTAGAAGGTGGCTTAATTTGAAAAGGCTGGGAACCTTACCTAAATTTGAATTTGCCCCAACACAAAAGCTTTATCTTACAAAATCTTGCAAACAAAAGAAGTGATATGATTGGAAAGGCCTTGGTAAAAAGCCCTCTGAACTCTGGATGGTTTGTGGTTGGGTGCAGGCGAACGTTGAAGGCCCCTTTCAGATGACATTATTCCTCTAGAATTTTTTTTTTTTTTTTGAGACGGAGTCTCACTCTGTTGCCTGGGCTAGAGTGCCATGGCGTCAGCCTAGCTCACAGCATCCTCAAACTCCTGGGTTATCCTGCCTCAGCCTCCCGAGTAGCTGGGACTACAGGCATGCGCCACCATGCCCAGCTAATTTTTTCTATATATATTTTTAACCGGCCAATTAATTTCTTTCTATTTTTAGTAGAGACAGGGGTCTCACTCTTGCTTAGGCTGGTCTCAAACTCCTGACCTTGAGCGGTCCACCCGCCTTGGCCTCCCAGAGTGCTAGGATTACAGGCGTGAGCCACCGCGCCCGGCCACAAATCAAGATTTTAAAGGAATTGGCAGCTATGCCATTTCCTTTCAGCATGTAACCAAATGAAATTCTAGTGTTTCTTAGTGAAGCTAGCTTCTCTTTTTTTGTCCTTAAGAGCATGCTGATGCCATCAAAGAATTCTTGTTTTGTGAACACATTTTGGAAACTGGAAACACCATTGAGATATAAAACAGTGAAAAGTGGCTTACCAGCAAAAGTGATCGAGTACCTGGTAACACATCTGGTTTTGCTGCTTTGGTGAAGGAAGAAGCTCCGCAGGTCGTTATGAATGATTGCTTTTACATTGGCATCAAGGACTCTGCCAAAAGGTCGTGAAAGAAGTCTTGTCTAAGGTCTTGAAAGTCACACTTTATCCTAGTCAGGGCCTTGAATCACTGCCTTGTCAAGAGCTTCTCTTGAGAAATAGGAGTGGAATATGAGGTTATTTTCTATTCCAGAGAAGTTCACTGATTGTCCACAGAACGTGTCTCAAAGAACTGGGAATTCTGATTCCATTGTTGCTGTATATTTTCATGAATCCGGGTTTTAGAACACTTATGGTAATCTATTGGATTGTTAAAACCATTGCTGTGTTAAAAACCATACTACTTACTAGTGTAGCTCTTTATTGAAGAGAAACAGTAGCAGCTTCTAATTGAAATGGATTTTCATGAAATTTGTTTTTATTTTCTTTTAATTTTATTATCTTTTCTAATATAAGCATTCTTTTTATGTTGGGAGAATTTAATCTGCTTACACTAATGTGTTTATTCATATATTTAGATTTATTCCTGCAATCTTCTTTTGGTGTTTTCTGTCCCATGCTTTGCGCCCCACCTTTTTTCTGACTTCTGTAATATTAATCGCATTTTCCTTATTTCCCTCTTCCCCCTGAACTTATGGTTTGAAAATAACTTATACTCTTTCTAATATAGTAATTACTCCTGCATTTTTATGTACATATTTGACTTAATTCAAGCTCATCCAGCTTCTGCCAGAGTAGTGCAGGACTTTAGAATCCTTGACCTCAGATCTCTTCCTCCTCCTGTTTCTATTATTTTAGTTCTGCCTTGTTTTCATTTTACTGCTCCCCACCCCCAACTTTGTATATTTTAATTTCTTTACCGTTAGGGCTTACTTAGATTTACTTACATATTTTTTCTTTTTTGCATACACTCCTTATTTAGTTATATATTTTAGTGATTCTTTGAGCAAGGACCTGCCAATGGCAAATTCTTTCAGTCTTTGCCTTAAATGTCTTTATTGTGCCCTCACTTAAAATTAGGAGTTAGTTTTTCAGCACTTTGAAGATTTCTCCATGATCCTCTGGCTTTGGGTATTGCTGATGTGATGTCTGTTATCAGTGTAATAGTCTTGCTTTTCTAGGTAATCTGTTTTCTCCTTGTGTTTGATTTAAAGGTTTTTCTCTTTGCCTTTGATGTTTGGCATATTATACACACAAAGGTCAGGACAAATAGCCAGTTTCCTTACTTCTTCCCCAGGCCAGTGGATGGAGTTTTTCTAGTCATCTTTTCACTGACACTGTAGCTCTTCCTAGGGCTTTGGACTCTGTGTAGGCGGATAATTCCAGGCCTCAAATTTATACACCTAAGGCACCATCTCCTGCTTTTGAGTGGGAATTTAGACACTCAGCCCCTAGGGCCTGTATCCAGGTCTCAAATCCTCATGGCTATTACATGGGCTCATTGCATTCTTTTGGCTCTGATTTGATTTCTCTTCATTTCTGGCACCTGCTGTCTTAGTCCATTGGGCTGCTGTAACAAAATACCTTAGACTGGGTAATTTATAAGCAACAGAAATTTATTGCTTACAATCCTGGAAGGTGGGAGGTCCAGGATCAAGGCACCAGTAGATTGGGGGTCTGGTGAGGGCTCACTGTCTGCGTCATAGCTGGAGCCTTCTCCTGGCATCCTTACATGGAGGAAGGGGCAAACAAGTTCCTTAGGACCTCTTTTACAAGGGCACTAATCCCATTCATGAAGGCTGTACTCTCATACTTAATCACCTCCTAAAGGCCCACCTCTTAATACTATTGCATTGGGAATTATATTTCACCATAAGAATTTGGGCAGAGGGAATGAACATTTAAACCGTAACACCTGGGGATCTTTCTGTCTTTTCAAACTCGCCAGTTAAAATGTATTTAATGGGAGGAATAAAGAAAATGAGACAGTCTTGAAAAGATGAGTCATAATGGAATCAGACACGTTTGAAACATGGAGAATTTATTTCTCCATCTCATGAGATTTTCAGAGGGCTGTTATAAATGTTAGTTGAAGTGTATAATGTGTCCAGAGCTCTAAGTTCTTATTGATTGATCGACTGATTGTCTGCCTTATAAGATAAAAAGATTTAAAGTGCTATTTTGGTGTACACATAGCCCTTCTGGAATGATACACTTGGTTTCCTATTTCAAGTTTAACTTGAGGAATCTATCAGAGCCTGAGATTACCCTAAGCATGTTCAGTAATGTTTGACTATTCCAGAAAGATTAGTTAATACTTCTTTAAACTTCTATAGAAAGATTCTTTGCTGTGATCTAAGGCAGTTGTTTTCAAAGCGTGTTTCCTGAGTCCTCAGCACCAGCTTCACCTGGGATCATACAGGACACACTGTTCCCAAGTCATTCATTAGGTTTTCTTCTTTGTCATGATTTTTAAATTAAAGCTTGATAAAATATTTGAACTCTTAGGTGGTTCAGTGATTGATACTTTTTATAAATAGAAAACATGAGTTTTATGGCTTGCTTTATATTTTTCTGTAAGAATACTTATTAATTCTAAAGTATAATATGCTAAATGCTCTGATAAAAATGATAATATGTTTATATACTTATGATTGCCTTATACTTGAGCATCCATTATTTTAAAAGAATATTCTTAAAAGTTAGGTGCTAGATGTGGAATTAAGGACATGTTTTATATCTTTAAACTAGTTACCTTTGTTTATATAATGTGCCTACCCTAAGCTCAGAATAGAAATTATAATATTAGTTATATAATTCCTTTTAATGAACCATATGGATTTAGAACATAATTATCATTGTTATACTTCCTTTCATAGAGAAAATGTATGCTTTCTTAGTAAATGTATGCTTTTGTTCATGAAGAATGTCTTTAAGTGGCTCCAAACTATTTTAGGATGTTAAAATAAAAATATTTACAAGCCAAAAATAACTTAAAATTATTCTCATAAAACAAAGATGTTCTGTTGTTTTTGATCTATTACTTAATTATATAAAAATACTGTGTGGCTCACGCCTGTAATCCTAGCACTCTGGGAGGCCAAGGCGGGCGGATTGCTCAAGGTCAGGAGTTCGAAACCAGCCTGAGCAAGAGCGAGACCCCGTCTCTACTATAAATAGAAAGAAATTAATTGGCCAACTAAAAATATAT
>CAUYRT010061659.1:0-17888 GCA_963574885.1 Lepilemur ruficaudatus | reverse complement strand
TTATACTTCAGTAAATTTGTCAAAAAAAAATCGTGCTGAGGCTATGTTCTCTTTTTGGAAGTACAGAGAAGATTTTACATATTTGTGTCCATGATGAAGGTGTATGAGGTGTCTGGCTCTTGGAGGATCTGTCCTATAGTCTTTTTGAGTGTGAAGAGTATTCATGTGGGCCATCCTTTGACCTCCTCCAGATTGAAAAAGGAAACTAGATGGAGCTCAGAGCCTTGGGAGTTGATTTCTACAGTCCCTTACTTGGATTCCCTAGAACACAGAGGTGAAAGGATGAAAAGATGAAAATAACTACATTTTAACTTCTCAATTTTATTCCCAGAAATAAGCTCTGAACAGAATTCTAAAGGTTGAGCATACTGTCAGACAAGAAATATGCCATAATGTTTCCTAAACCTCATTTTCTAAAGTAGAGGTTTTGTTTTAAGCATGCATTTGTGTTTGTGTATGTATGTGTGTGTATATATGTATACATATAGTCAATTCTTGGTACTTGTGATAATTATGTTCTGTAAAATTGCTGAATGCAATTTTAGAAATTAAACTACTGCTCCTAGGAGAAATACAAGGTTAGGTTCTCACAAGCCTCTAGTGACAAAAATTTTATCAACTGATCAATACATAACCTTGTTTTGTGTGTTTTTCTGTTTCGATACCTTATTATATATATATATCACAAATACATATATATGTATATAGTATTGATTCATTAACACTAAACTCATAGACAACAACATTAAAATTCATGCCTGAATGAAGCTTATCTGACACATGTGATTTCTCTGTAAGGCACATCACAGCTTCCTGCACTTAGGAATACTAGACAGCACTTCAGAACTACTCTTGGGGTCTATTTTAAACAGCAAAATCACCAACAAAAAGCCCCAAAATGCAAAAAAAGAAATGGCATAAAATCTAAATATACTATGAAAAAGACACTTGCTTACATTTTGAGAGCTGAAACAAAAAGATGGAACATCGTTTTTTTCAACCTCAGCTGGGAGTGTGATTGTGGGGAGACTCACAATTTTTGCCACTGTCCATTTCTGTGAATGACTGCAAAAGTGCCCCTAGTATTCATTCTGCAGTTAAGACAAACTTAATAAGTGAATTTGTAAATACAGACTCTGTGACTAATGAGGATCAACTGTATATACGTATACACACATAGGCACATATGATTTTTTTCTATTGTATCCATTTTTTTTCAGTAGTGTGGGTAGGTAAAACTCTTTGGACTCTTACTCTGCATCATTTTTCAAGATTAATAATAATAATTATGCTGTAAACATATATTCTGAAGAATACTGTCATCTTTACTCGGAAACCGACATTTTACTTTTTCTAATCAAAGTGAAAAGTGTCAAACGATCCATGCAAGATATCCAGAAAGTGTTAGTTCCCATCAGTGAATGCACAAAGAATGCTAGAATTTCTTTTTTTCTTCCTCATAACCTGGGCGAGAAATTCAGAAATATCTCCAGTAGATTTTCCAACAGAAAATGGGGGCATATTAATTTTTGTATCCCTACTCAGACATATTGGAATGTAATGCAACAGAAGACAACTTGCTTTGCAATTTTGTGGTTATTTTTCCTCTTGAAACACAAATATGATTTCATCCTCTATAAATCAATAAAATCTTGAGTTGGTAACTTTTTATGTTTTGTAAAAGGAAATTTCATCATAATAGTAGTCTTCAGATAAATAAGAACTGTTCATTCCTTGATGTCAGCATTTAAGCCACAAATTGAATATCAGGACCTCAAATTGTTATTTTCATTTAACTTTAAAGTTATGAAAAAAATTCAGAATGATCCAAACCAAAAATAAATAAATAAATAAAGATAAACCCAGAAAGCTATATATTCAATCCTTTTTTTTTAATCAGGATAACATGTGGGAAAATTCTTAGGAAGAGATAAATTGGTAGAAACATGTAATTTTGAGTTATAAATTTGTAAATTAAGATCAGCAAATAGTACAATAGCAAAACATAATTCACGTTAGTTGGAAATAATCATCACTTTGTAGGACCAGCTGAGTAGAAGGCTTGGACTTGAAGTATAGTGTACTGAAAAGAACATTGGATTGGCTGTGAGGAGATTGGGACTGCTAGGAGGCCCAACTCTGCTGCTAATCAGTCGTATGCACTTGGGTTAAAGACTTAGCTCTTAGGTTTTGGACACTTGGGTTGAACATTCTTAACAATAAGATGTGAAGTTTCCATTATATCAGATCTAAAATTTTCTGAGACTCCAGCACAAACTACCTAGGTTAGGCATTCATGTATTTGAATTCTAGGACCTGGTTCAGGTTTCATTGTGAACAAAAAGAAACAACTATGACTATGACAACCATGTAATTTATCATTAAACTAGGACATTTTTGAGAGTGAAAGGTGATCCTATAAGAATTAAAATATATATACAAGCTTTTGAAATATATATTAATTGGCCAATAAATTATTTTTAATAAATTGGTAGACCTATAAAATAATTCTTTTCAAAAATTATGTTCAAAACCAAAATTTTAAGTGTACAATTTGTAGTTTTTCCCCCAATTAAAAAAAAAAGAGAATACCATATCCAGCAAAATCATCCTTCAAAAAAAAAAGAGAGAAATAAAGACTTTCTCAAACAAACAAAAATCAAGAGAATTCATCAACACCATTTCTTATCATACAAGAAATGCTACAGGAAGTTCTTCACTCTGAAAGAAAAGGACACTAATGTGCAATGTGCAACAAGATACCATCTGAAGGTATAAGATTCGCTGGTAGAAGTACACACACAGAAAAATACAGACTATTTTAATACTGTAATTGTAGTATGTAAACCATTCCTATTTTTAGTATAAATACTAAAAGACAAAGCTACTAAAATAATAATGACCACAACAATTTGTTAAGAGAGAAAATATGAAAAGATATAGAGACAATGAAAGTCAGAAAGTGGGATGGAGTTAAAGTGTAGCATTTTGGTTGGACACAGTGGCTCATACCTATAATCCTAGCTGAGGAAGGCTAATCCTAGGCCTTTGGGAAGCTGAGGTGGGAGGATTGCTCAAGGTCAGGAGTTTAAGAACAGCCTGACAAACATAGAGAGACCCTGTTTCTACAAAAAATGAATTTAAAAACAATGAGCCAGGCATGGTGGTGCATGCCTGTAATCCCATCTACTCGAAAGGCTGAGGCAAGAGGATTGCTTAAGCCCAGGAGTTTGAGTTTGCAATGAGCTATGATGATGCTCATTCTAGCCAAGGCAACAGAGTGAGACCCTATCATTCATTTATAAATAAAAAATGTGTAGAGTTTAAAAAAAAAAAAACCAAAATTTTTACAATAAAATTTTATACATGAAGGCAATATAAAACACTTCTTTATATTATTTATATTAATTTTACAAATAGTATAAAGTAAAATATTTATTCTAGGTCCATATTGAAGAATTTTAATCAGTTATTTTATCATATATATCCCTAACACTATGTCACTGGTATTTTTCCAAAGAATATAACTTTTATTGTGATATGGCCTTATGTGCTATATTTTGGTGCTCCATTTGTTGAATAATTTGGTTAAACATTTCCAAGTGATTGTAAAAACAGTGCAATAGAAATATAAAGGATTCATTTACAAAATGTTTCATCTAAATAATTCTTCAAAGTTCCAAACTTTTAAAATCTGAGTTACTTGTGAGTAAAAGTGCTTTTTGTCATGCATAAGAATTTTTTTTTTGTATTCTATGTCTGCTTTTTCATAAAATTTTGAGGTATAGTTACTATTTGAAAATACATAAAATGTAAACTTTTATAACTACAAATTCTGCTTAGGTGGAGTATGTGTTAACATATTCCAATTTGTTTGAGCACAATTGTGAACTATGTATATCCTATAATCATTTCCAGGTATATTTCTGTTGTTTTTATTACTTAGCAAAAAAATACTTCTATCATGATGCCCTGTTCAAACAAAATTAATATTTGTATTATCATTGCAAAAACCAAATAATTTTACCTTCTGTGTTAAACTTTTAAACGGAATTTACTAAAGCATTTATAACAGTGACATATTTTATCTTCAACAGGATTAATTTCCAAATACATTGTATTCCATGAATTAGATAAGAATGACTAATTGTTATTGGAATTAATACCTAATGACCCTGATTTTTAAAAAAAATTTCATGATTTATCTATGAAGGTTTTTCCTCTGCTAATGGAGCTGAGACACTGACAGCAATTGTCTCATTTTTCTATATGTACAAAAAAAGCCTGGAATATAAAATGCCCAAAGTGCACAAAATTAATTTAGAAGAATAGTCCATTTGATCTGAATGAAAAAAGTCATGCTTCTAGAGTAATATGTAAACATACCTTCTACAAATACACATGTTAAATTGTGATCTTTTGGACCAGTTATCTTCACTAAAACTTTAAAAATATTCATACTTCTTCAGCATATTTGTGTCTTTTGGTTTACAGAAATGATATTGCTACAATCTTTGTAGTGGATAGTAACTGTCAACAAACATTTTATGCATATTACACATTTATCATAAACTTTCTTGAGAAATAGAAACTTGTACTTAACTTTTCACTCAACGTACACTTCTCCTTTAGCTCATTGCTATTGAAAAACAATCTAAAAAATTAAATTTAAATGTGATGATAAATTTAAATTTAATAATAAATTTAAAAAATCTAAAAAGTATTACCAAACGATGACAATAAATTGTTTAGATTTACATAATACAATAAATGAAGAAGCAGCACACCAAAAGTATTATTTCATTATTCTACATACTATGGTAGCACTTAGCCTCTATTTGTACATATATTTCATGTATATTCACTCTATAATTACTTTATAGGTTCCCACTGACCCCACCAACTGATGGCCTAAGGAATTCATGCACCTGAAAGCTATAGCAAGAATCATGGCACACCTTACTGGTATATCAAGTGGAATTTTTCTCTCATCATTATCTGAGATGAAAGTGAGAAGTCCCTTGTCACTCCTACTTAATGGACTAGCATTTTATCAGTAAGCACCCTGCAAACTGTCCTGAAAAGTAAGGTGTTATTTACATCAGAAAATAGTTAAATAGTTAAATCAGAAAAGGAAGATGGTAGACACAGGTAGTCTTTAAGAACTCTTTGTATTTTGTGTGTTTTTCACACACAACTAGACAAGAAAGACCTTGGCCGAAGTCAGAACTATCAAGTGGAGGATAATCAAACTCATTAAAGCTTATCTTAATGGAATTGTTAATAACAATTTTTTTTGCAATTTTGTAATTGTCAAAGATGTTTTTAAAGAAACAGGAAAAAATTCTACAACTCATATGGAACCATAAAAGACCACAAATAGCCAAATCAATCTTGAGAAAGAAGAACAAAGCTGGAGGCACCATACTTCCTGATTTCAAAATATGTCATGAAGCTACATTTTTCAAGACAGTATGACACTAGCATGAAGACAGACATGTTGACCAATGGAGCAATAGTCAGCCCAGAAATAAAGCCACACATATATAATCAATTCATCTTCAATTCACATATTTAATCATTCAAACAAGGATGCCAAGAATACAAAATGAAGAAAAGATAATCGCTTTAACAAATGGTAACGGGAAAATTAGATATTCACATGTAAAAGAGTAAAACCGGATTCTTATCTTATGCTAAAATCAACCTAAAATGGATTAAAGACATAAATGTAAAACCTAAAATTGTGATTCTTGAGCATAGTCATAGGCAGAACAAATTAAACACATTAGAGAATTGTATTCTTATAAGGTCGATGTTTGAATGTATGTATGTGTGAAATTAGGAAAGTTTCTTATGCCTACTAAATTTTCTAGTTTTCTTACATTGTTAGCAACTAATTAGTTTATCCAAATTACATTAAATGATCACATCCTAAATATAACACTGCATACTTAGCACTATGGGTAAGACCAAAATTAATCAGACATGGATCTTATCTTTAACAGCCTTACAATCTGGAAGGAGAGATAAAACATGTTTTATATTTATATACAAATGCACACACACACACACACGCTCTTCAGGACCTGGCTCACTGACTTTCTTTTTATCACTACTCCTGTCTTCATTTTTGCTGATGGTTACCTCATTATAATATACCTAATATCTTGATCGCTCTGCACTTGACTTCCTCTACTCCAGTGATATTTTTTCTCCAGCCCCTTCAGTCTTTCACTCCATGGTCTTTCGTATTACTTGGAATCAATATGACTATGTAAATTTCAAAATCTCAATTTTAGGAATTTAAGTCTTTGGCCACCACCTCCTATTCATTTGGCTTACTTAGTCTAGTACTCTTACACTCACGATTCTTTCAAGCCCTTCAGGAATCTCACCCCTTCAGTTGTCTTTTTCATAGCACAGAATTCCCTTTATACTTCAATTTCCTCTTTACACACATTAAAGTCCATGATTCCATGGTCCATCACTATATCGCTTCCTTGTAAACAATCTTTCTCCTATCTCACTTTACTGTATCAACTCCCCAAAATCCCAACTCAACTCATTGGAGAAAATAACTCTTCTGAATAGTCTCACATTAAATAATGACCGTAAATCCCAGATAGTATCCAAGTCTGGCTAGCAATTCTCTTCCATTTTCTGCTAAATTTCTTTCCCCACATTCTAAGAAATGTATTCCATAACTTCTCTTCTTCACACCACTCCCAACTCTGACATACAACCTCAGATCATGCATCATGTGTGTAAACACACCAAGAAGACTTATCTCCTCCCCACCAAATCTTCCAACTGACCTTCATCTATTCCAAGAAGCTTTGCTTCACCCCTGTTAAAGTAAGAAAAGAGTCTGTGATACTACCTGAGGACAAACTCCCTACTTTTGTCTACTTAAAAACTTCCCTTACGTAATTATAATTTTTTGTCTCTCTCTCTCTCTCTCAATTTCAATTTCTCTTACAATGGATGGTTTCTAATGACACATAAAAATTCCCTCATATCTTTAAGAGAAAACCACACTTATTTTAAATCTTATCATCCTGTATCACAATGCTTCTTCATAGAAAAAGCTTCTCAAGAGGATTGCTTGTTCTTTTATTTCCCTTTCTTCCCTTTCTATTCTTTCTTTATTTTACTCCAGGGTTTCTTCACCAAAAGAGGAAAAAAATACCACAAAATTTCCCGTTTTCAAGAGACCACTGGCTTCTATCTATTGCTTCAAGTCCACTCATCATGCTCTCCCACTTGGCTCTTCAACAACAGTTGATGCAATTGAACAGCCTCTCCACTTTCACCTTTTACTACATGTGCAACTCTGGGCAAATTATTTAACCTTCATGTTTCTCAGTGTGTTCATTTGTGAAATAAAGACAATACTAGGCTCCTTACTCAAATATTGTGAGAATTAAATGTGATAATCATACCACTATAATATATTTTAGAAAACTGTATTTTTACTAAGTTACTAAGAGTATACTGCTTATACTCTTATCTATATAAAATCTTTTTTTCTGAAAAACAGCACAAATATACTTTTGAGGTGTGTATCAGGTCAAAATCACACTCCCTCACTGATTTTGTTATTTATGTGCACCCAGAATAAAATATCTGGTCCCATTCCAGACGATGGTCTCCTTTCTTCATCCTCCTCCTGCCATACTGCTAAGGACTGTTCCAGTTGCCCTTTGCTGCATAACAAACTTCTCCAAAGTGTAGTGGCTTAAAACAACAATTTCTCTCAAGGCTATGAGTCAAGAATTTTAGTAGAGCTTGAGTGGGTGACTATCCTGCTGTGCCTGGCATATTCAAGTAGCTGTGGAACTGAGGGGTCCAAAATGCTTCTCTCACGTATCTGGAGCCCTGAATGGGTTGCCAGGGAGGCTGTGAGCAGTGGGGCCTTTCTTTGTTTGCCTCTCCTTATAGTCTCAGGCCTTCTCCATGTGGTCTCTCCAGGAGAATTATTGGAGCTCCCGTGTCCAGTAAGGGCTCTAAGAAACCAGACAGAAGTTGCCAGTCCTCTGAGAGATTAGTCCAGAACTGGCACAGCCTCACTTCTACCACAATCTTTTGGTCAAAGCAGTTGCAAGCCAGCCAAGATTCAAGGGGAGGGAGGGTAAATAGACACATCTTATCATGGGAAAATGTCTAAGAATTTGCGACCTTCTTCAGGATTATTCCTGCTAAATACTTTACCCACTTGTTCCTGCCTCCAGGAATTCTGCCCTGAAATTTTTCCATGGCAGACTCCTTCAAATGTCAGCTCAGTTATCACCTCCTCATTATAGAAAAGCTTTTCTGACTGCCTTGGCTAAATGTAATTCCTCCCACCATCACTATGTACTCCATCATTTGTTTTATTTTCTTCTGAAATTACCGTATTTATGATCTGCCTTTCAGTGTAATGTCAACTTCACAAGAGCAGAAACTTTGTCTTTCTTGTCAACTCTATGGTTCTAGACCCCAAAATGGTGCTCAACAAATACAATTTGTTCAATAAATATTTTGTGAGTGACTAAATTAATTATAAATATATAATTCACTCATACATGTATAAATAAAAAATTTATAACTACCATAAAACCAGTTTGATAATTACTATCTGTTCTTAAATTTTCTGAGTGTAAGGTGTTTACATTATAAGACACTGTCTCTAAATCTACTCTCTTTTGATCAGAGATAAAATGGACCTATTAGATGAGCCAGGATTTTTACATAAAAATGTAAAAATGGTACATTTTTATCCATTATAATTCTCAGATGAGTCCATTGAATGACACTTTTATCCAGAATTACCTATTGCTTGGGGGAAAGGGGACATGTTTGAAAAAATTATACAGATTTTTACTCTCTTTCCAGAAATAATGTCATAGATTTCAAGCTAACTTTAAGATTAACATTAAGAGCAACCTCTATTTACTGGTTTTCACATTTCTTCTTGCTATGTTAAAAGAAATTTACTAGTTTCAATAAAGAAACTAAGTTTTTTTAAACACAATAAGTAGTCCTTTAAAAACACTATGCATTAAATGAAAGAGATTGGAAGCATGGTTTCATGTTTTTTCAATGTAAACAAGCATTTGATGTTTTCTCAAAAAGTAAATTTGGATTTTATTGAATCAAAAATGTTTGGAAAATGTTTTAAATTGCTTAGTCCATTATGCATCTGATTTCACTGATCCTTTAGTACATCCAACATATTCAAGATTTTCTAAACAACCAAATAATAATTTTGAAAATAAATTTATAAATAGAAACATGTTTTAAATTCAAGACCAATAGTGGTAAACAGTGGTAAAGTTATTTTTTACTTTGTGATATAGTTAAAGTCATGGCAAAATACTAACCTTTTATAAGAAATAAAGGTTTTTTTTTCTTTTTATGGCCTTTCTTGTAGCTTGTGTTGGCCCTTATGCAATATTTACTCCATTATAAGTACTCATGATACTTTGCCTTGCAAATGGGACTCTGATTTGCACATAGTTGAGCTCACTACATATTAATTTCATTGAATAATTTAAAAAGTACCAGATCTTTCTTGTCCATGTTATTTTCTTTCACAGGTTTTTGTTGTGCTATTCAAATGAAATACTAAAGTAGCCTGAACTGAGATCATTGGTACAGTCACATTAGTATATTTGGAGCTTGGATCAAATCCTATTTCTAATTTTGTGAATTTCTTCTGATTAATTTCACTTTTCTCTTAACTTCCTCATTCTACGCTTTTTCTTCCTGCATTTTCCTTTTTCACTTCTCTTATAACTTATCTTTCTTGATCAATTTATATTGATGTTTAACTTGAGATTTAATAAATTTTCCTTTTTGGTGAGTCTGTGAAACATATTTGAAACATTACATAAAACATTCCAATAAAGAGATGAGCTCATTAATGTTCATTCAGGAACATGATAAACATATAATCAGGCAACAGCTTATTTTGGTTTAATGAGAAAAACAATCTGGTGCTTGGTTTTAAGTAAAGTAAAATTTGCAAGATATCATCCCTATAAATGATATACTAGTTGGCTGAGGAAAATATAGCATGTGTTAAAACATTTCTCTTTTTAGATCTTGGTTGACAAAATGTTTTTGCAATTAGAAAAAAATAAATGGACAATTCTTCCATCATTAATTTGCTTAAATTTTATATAATTATTAAAACTAAGAATGGTCACTTTTAGTGAAATCATAAGGTCTAAATGAAAAGCATCACTACAATGGTGCAATATTCTTACATTCTGTGAAAGGGAAAAGATTACTAAGATTTTTGAGCATATACCGTGAGCCATTCCTAAGCTAGTATGGGTGTATTAGTATTTCTAATACATCCATAACATTATTTTTCCCTGTATCATTGTAATTAGTAGCCCATATTTTATGTAAGGAGATGTCAAGTAACTTGCCCAATCCCTACAGGTAGCAAATGGCCAAAAAAAAGATCAAGCTTTAGTCTCCCTACTTCCAAAGCCAGAAATTTTTCCATAAAACCAGTTACCTCCTAGTACTTTATAAATAATAAACTCTTTTATTATTATTGTGCATGATTATTACACAATTACTTGCCAGTTCAGGTAATGACAAAAATTCATGGGAGTTCCATTAAAAATGAATGACTGAGATGATGCAGATATGATACTATTCTTGAAAGTTATTTCTATAATATTCAGAAATTAAGGCAACATTATAATGATATTGAAAAAACTAAACATGATATTAAATTGCAGATGAAAACATTATCAACTTACATGTTATAGCATTTGTAAGCAAACTGAAATTATTTCTCAAACTGAATGAAAATATTTTTCTTAATGCAGAAAACTAACATATCTCATGCCTAATTAGCATTTGCTAAACCAAGAATTTAAGCAAGATGATATAAGCAAAGGATAGGATTCTGCAGTGGCTACTGATGCTTTCTCATTTACATGAGTTACCTAATGCCAAAACCGATTTCTTTTAAATGGTGGTTTAGCCAGGTCCTGGACAGGCTTTTCTGTCCTTGAGTTAATTGGTATGATGTAATTGATTTCTTAGCCAGAAGCCAAGATTATTTCCAAGACAGAACAAAGAATTGTGCTCTCTTTCAAACTAATTTTAAATCAGAATTGTAACCTTCTCAGTGGACTAAATATTGGGAACTTTGAGTTCCTATGTTAGGTTTGTAACCACCTTTGTATACAAACCTAAAATATTCACATCTTCCTTGTATCTCAGTGTCTTCATCTCGAAAATGAGCATATTTCTCTAAGAAATGTCCTGATCTTTAAACTGCTGAATATAGAATTGCTCAGGGAGCCATTTGGGATAACTGCTTGGTGACGAAAACTATAGACGTAGGAGGGAGGAGGAGAAGGAGGAGAGGGAAGCAGAGGGGAGGAGAGAGAAGGAGAGGGGAGGAGAGGGGAGGAGAGGGAACAGGTGACTTTCAAGAGAGATTTGTCTATGGAAATAAGTATTTCTCTATCAAGTCAAGGATTTATACATTTCACTGAAACGTTATCTTTCCATGAAATTAAAACATTTTGCCATTTTTAGCAGTTATCATCAGACTTCAAAATAATTGGATGAGGTGGCTTAAAATTCATGGAAAACATTTAGGGCAGCAGGAGGCAGAAAACAGAGAGGTCAACTTTAGAAATAATATGTCAGATGATCAATGTTCTGTTATCCTTCAACTCAGCTTCACAGACAAGTCCAGGGCCACCTTCTTTCTTCTCATTCTTGATCAGGGTCAGGCTGAACCACGACCAAGAGGGCTACCTAAATCCAGTTTGAACAAGATGAGGGCAACCTGGGCCTTGGAGGACACTCTGTAAGCGTAATGGCATGCAGTGCTTGGAGCATCAGAACCAGAAATTACTTGAGTCTAATTTTCAGGTGTACAAGAGGCCAACGTAACATGAGGATTACAAGAAATGGAAAAAGTGAGATGTGCTGCAGAATTTTGGATGGACTTTAAGCATGTGATGGATGAATGGAGAGGGGCAGCCAAGGAGGTGTTAAGTGACACTTGGAGCCACAGCCAGAAACTTAGAAGCCCACAAGTGAAAACATCAGCAGATTTTAAAAAGATTAAACAAACTACAATAAAAGGATAACTCCAGTGACAAGATTTCACCAATAACTAATCATAAACTGAATTACTCAGGTTCTGAATGTCTCAGTGAAAGTAAGAAGGAGAATACAGGATCTTAAAATTTATTATTATTATTATTTGTTTTGAATGTTGTAATTTTGTAATTAATAGAGACTCTATCTCTGTTAATCTGATCTCTGCTAACAAACACTTTTCTGGGCTCTCCTTTTTCTGCTAAGCCAAAATGAACTTCTTAGCATGCAACTATAAGCCCTTCATGATCTGGCTGACTCTGACCTGCTTTCTCAGAGCTACCTAACTACCACCCAATCCGTTCTTCATCTTCTTCAATCAACCTAGTCACTTGTCACTGAAAAGTCCTGCCTTTGCCTACTTCTCTGCCCTTCCTTGTTCATAGCATTTGCTTCACTTTCCATATCTTTCTGTTTCTGTCTAAATCCTACTCACCATTTGAGATCTCTTGCATGAACTTTTCCTCAATTCTTTCAAAAGAAATTGTATTACCTCCTTTGATGAATTGCAAGAGTTTGGCTTCTGATTATAGCAGCTTAGAAAAGATCCCAGCATGTTTCCTGCTGACAGACTTGTGCTGCTGTCAGTTTCTCCAAACTGGCTGCATTTTGCTTAAGACGAATTGTCTTGTTTATCTCTCCATCCTCAAATGCATGGTATGCATGTCTCTCTAAGTTTTACTTCAATTGATGTGGAAGACTTTTGGTTTAGGAGATGACAATTTAAATTGGAAGGACAAGAAGCTATGGTTACTATTATGGTTTTGATTTGTCATGCTGTAATCACAGCATGTGGCAAAATATTAAGCATGCATGGTGATATCCATGTTTCCAAAACTTTGGAAGACAGAATGGGACACATGTATGTGTGTGTAATTGTAAAAATTTATCTTAACCTTTTTGTTGGTATTTTTCTTCAATAAAAATGCTTGCTTAAAGTATCAAATGAGCTGAACAGTAAAGATTGACAGAATACTATTTCTGTGCCCATTTCTACCCTGATTATGAGTTTGGGTAAGCTATTAATGTTTTGAGATTTGGTTTCCTCAACTATCTAACAAAGGTGTTTCAGCAAAGTTAATTTATAGGTTATAGCTCAGCTTTATAACTTCATGATTCTGTTATATCCCATACAAATATACATAACAACTTAAGATTTATATCCTTCTTTTTGGTTCATCCTTCTTTAAAACACACTGTAGAACAAGTTTCAATATTGGCTCCAAAGTTCCACAGTGAATTTACTAGTCATTTAAATGCATTGTGCTCTTTTTAAAATATCTGATTTTGAGTTTTCACTTCTAAATTTTTACTTTATAAATAGAGAAAATATTAAATATCCACATGCAGAGACATCCAGGGATTCTCATCCATCTCATGTTTTCCATCAACAAGGTATTTGCAGATTACATGTGCATCCATGTCTAACAGGTATTCCTGTTTAGAGGGGTTCGGTGAGGAAGATTAATGGCCTGGACACTTGGAGACTAACCTCTAGGCTCCACTTCATAGTCATTGGGAAAACAAGAGTCACTCCTTAGCCCTCAAGGCACTGAGTAAAACAGATGTTGAGAGTGCTGAAGCACTCCCAGTGAGGGAAAATGCTCTTGGCTGGCACTGAAGAAAACTCAACTTGTCTATGTCTTAGTCATCTCAGGCTGCTACAACAAAATATCACAGACTGGGTCGCTTAAACAGCAGACATTTTTTTCTCAGTTCTGGAGGTCAGAAGTCCAAGGTAGTAGACTGGTAAATTTGGTTCCTGGTAAGGGGTCTCTTCTTGCCTTGTCTGCCTTCTTGCTGTGTTTTCACATGACAGACAACAGAGAGAGAGAAAAGAGAGAGAGAGGAGAGGGAAGAAACAGAGGGAAGAAGGAAGAGAAGAGAGAGGGAGAGGGAGGCAGGAGAGAGAAGGTAAGACAGCATTCTGGTCTCTCTCTTCTTATAAGGACATTAATCCCATTATGGGAGCCCCATCCTCAAGGCCTTGCCTAAATCTAATAATCTTTTGAAGTCCCATATCCAAATACGGAGGGTTAGGGCTTCAACATATAAGTTTGGGGGAGATAAAAACATTCAGTTCATAACATTCCATGATTACTTCCTTTAGATGAGTGTAATAGTCCCAGGGCCAGGGGCTGTAAACAAGACAAATAAAAGCCAGGCCACTAAAGAAGTTTCCTGGGAAGCCAAGAGGCCAGGGTAGAGGGCTGTGTCTTTTACACAGACTGCAGAAGTGATGGCTGTCACAGTAGATGCTTTCACAAGGCTAGCGCCCAATAATATTGGGACTGCTTGTTTGAGGACAGTGACCAGTGAACCAATGAACCAGGTAAAGACATGGAGACACACTGAAGTCTGAGATTCTGTATTTACCTTCTCTACTCTGAGCCAGAAAGAGACAAGAGAAAAGCTCAACTCTCCAAGTGTGTGACATTAGTGAGCAAAGCAACAGGAAAATCAAACTTATTTTTGGTCAATTTTTTGATCAACTTGTTTGATTTTCCTTTGGCTCAATTCATCTCTTCTGGTAGTACCTAGAGACAATTCATGATGAAATAGTACAGTGATGATTTTTAGGATGCCTCCAGCTCTAATTTCTTATATTTTTACACATATAATTTAAAAGGAGTGAAAAGGGTACAGGTGTGCTTTTGTCAGCATAATAAATTTGTCAGCTGTGAAATTTTGTCTTTACAAGTGGGGCAGGGTCATGAGGGAGGTTAGTTACAGTAAGGCTGTATGTAAAAGAGGAACTTCTTATGTACTTCACTTTGAGAGCTAAGAGTGCTTCACTTTTATATTTAATAAAATATAGTTATGTGAAATATGAGCTTTAAGAGATTTTTAAAAATCTCAGGTTATGTCCTTGGAACATAAAAGACATCACTTTGAAGGACAAAAGCCTGAATAATATGCTTTGTCTATGGTGAGTATACTTCTAAAACTTACAAAAATAAATAGACTTCAAAGAGGTTAAAGACTTAAGAAAAACTCACTTTTCCCCATGACAATACAATGTCATTGTATTTTCACTCTTAGACCCACATTTGGCTTTATTTGTGATTTACCATTTGTTAAAGACTTTAGATGTCCTGCCTGAACACCGAGATATTGTTTCTGTTTTTCTATAGTCATATATGAAATGTAACTTAAAGGCCACATTTTGCTTTTAAGCATTATCCTGTGGTTTCAGTTCTATAAAGGTCAAATTTCAACCCAACTCCTTGGACTTCCAGGCCTGGAAATCTAACAAGCTTTGTTTCTGTTTCTTTCTCCTGAAAAAGTTGTCTCTGTAGACAGAGGTTTGGCATCTGTTTACCTCCCTCACATATAATACATTATTTATGGAACTCCTGGAAACCTGAAAATGCCTTGTTGATGGAAAACATGGGAAACCTGAAAATGCCTTGTTGATTGAAAACTTAAGATGGACGAGAATCCCTGGATGTCTCTGCATGTGGATGTTTAATATTTTCTCTATTTATAAAGTAAAAATTTAGAAGTGAAAACTCAAAATCAGATATTTTAAAAAGAGCATAATGCATTTAAATGACTAGTAAATTCATTGTGGAACTTTGGAGCCAATATTGAAACTGTTCTACAGTGAATTTTAAAGTATGTTTCTGAATGATAAGATTTTTTTCTGGTCATTTCAATTCTCTTCTAGATATGATACTGTCCTGTATTTTTGCCACATTAGGTCAAAACTCAATTTATTATTGCTATTTCAACTCTCTGGTGGCAAAATACTGGATAGCAAACTCCCAGACGTAGATGTGGTTGAAGATGCACTTCAGTGCGTGATACATTATATTCAGCATATTGTATATATTATGGTAACAGATTTATCAGTTTTTACTTATATTAACTCATTCATGATTTCTATACTCCCATTTTCTTCCCTGTATTTTGTATCCATTGTTTGATGAGCTAAGCTTTTTCTTTCGTTTTTAAAGTTTTCCACTAGTGTAGAAGACATTAATGTTTTGTTTCTATTCTTTGTTACCATAAGTTTTTGAAAAATGTATTGAACTTGTTATCTGATTCTTATTTCACTTATTTAAGGGTATTATCATCCTTGTATTTATCATTTGTGTTTCCTATTTTTATTAATGTAGTCCTGCATTTAAAATAACATTTTTAATTAAGTTATTAGGCTTTACAACTTATGCCTTCCTTTACAATATTTTTTAACAATTAAATAATTTTGTCATTATATTCACAGAAGCTATTTTCTTTTAATTCCATAATTAAGTGATTTTAATGGTCACGATTTTAATAGTCAGGCTATCTTTTTAAGAAGTTTTATTTTATTTTCAATTCACAATAACAATTATATATATTTATGGGATACAATCGGATGTTTTGATACATGTACAGAGGATTTTAAATTGTCAGTACATCTTTCAGAAATATTTTTAGCATCGGCCCACAGGTCAAATATTTCGTTAGTCCTTACATACCTGAAAATGCTTCTCCTTTTCTTCATATATAAAAACATGATTTCTGGGTAAAAGAAAAAAATTCTTGGTTTATAACTCAAAACTCTATAGTCATTGATATATCAATTTCAATTTTTTGTGTAATAAAGGATGGATATGATGCTGTCTTAGATTTTTAAAAAATAAATAACATTTTGCATTTTTTTCTGGCCTAAATGTCTGTATGTCTTATTTCCCTTAAAATAGTAATTTTAAAAATCACTGGATTAAGAATGAGACACAATAGCTTATAAACCCTAACACTGTGATAAAAAATCAAATTACTCTCATCCAAGTTTGTGGAATTTTTATACTAAAGAAAATAAAGACAAGTGAAAAAGGAGGAAAATAAATAATTAAGTAGAATGTTGTATAGCCAGATGACCTTTATTATAAGCCTGAAAATGTGTTAATTCATACCAAGAAAAGTGATGCCTGGGGAGAAGAAATAAGCAAAAGTTCTGAATTTTCTTACTTGATTTATTAGTGCAATCTTGAGTGCAACAGGCACTGAATCTTATGTGCTGGGATATTTGCCAGATGCTGGGTATATGTGCTTTTCCCCGAAAAGTTAATGCAGTAGAGGGAGAAATACAACACTATAAGCAAGTGTAAAACAATAAGGTTTTATCAGTATGATAATAAAAGCTTATCAAGGATATTGTTAGATTGGAAAAGCCCATGGTCAATTCTGAACTAGCAGGTCATAGGTCTCAAGGAAGCCAAGAAATGTGTCTGAATTTTATGTAATAGTTCCATTCCCTAAAAGAAATGCTGCTCCTAAGACTTGAAAAATGAAACCAGGAATGTTTGTTTTCTACTGATTTAATTAATGCAATATTGTGGTTCAGGGACTAGATGACACAAGTAGGAAGAATATGTTTTCTTTTTTTTATTGAAAACAAGTTGTACCCCAATTTCAAAAGGCACTGAGGACAGAGAAATGACTAGTGTTTGCCATATGAAACTATTAATACAAGTAATATAATTAAAAAGGAGTCAATTTTGCAGTAACTTTTTGCTATATTTATTTTTAATTGTAAAATTTTTCCAATTATAAGAAAATATTTATTGGAATTATTGGTGGGAGCAGAAAATATTTCAATTAAGTGTTAGTGAAAAAGAGCTCAACTGAATGTGCACTGGATGAGCTCTCACCAGTCACAAGTGAGAGTGCAGATTGACACATTCCATACTCTTAAAAGCATAGATAAAATTATGCAAATTATGGTATAATAATTTAAATTTTGAATTATTCTTTTTGTTTGCAAAACATTA